>JANGZZ010000292.1:0-31435 GCA_026225955.1 Clarireedia paspali | reverse complement strand
CCGCACCCCCCCCCCGCCCCCCCCCCCCCCCCCCCCCCCCCCCACCCCAGCCTGTTGCCACTGAGAAGAAGCAGTCTATAGCCATCTTTCTAGTGCTGGATATAGGCGCATTACTATCATTGTAAGGATATCCACCCGGGGCACTGGACATGAATTCAGCGTCGGATGCAGGTTTGTAACTACTTAGATATGACGATTCATCAGGAGCAGTATACATCGTTTCAGTGCTGGTTGGATGCACTTGACTACCAGCGGCTCTGGGAGCATTACCAGTTCCAAGTGGACAAGTATTTGGTGTCGCTTGAATAAAAGCATCACCAGTAATGGGAGGGTAAGAGACCCGTTCGTTTAGTTTTTGCTGTGGAGGCGTGTAATTTACAAAAGGCTGGTGTTCCTGAAATTGGTGTCCGCTAGGCTGAGACACCTTTTCATAAGTGCGAGGTCGTGTCGTCGCTCAATGCAGGTGCTGCTGCATTCGCCTTACATCCTTCTGCGTGTATTTCCGCAACGTCCACGACCTGCTGGTGCATGATCATCGAAATAAATATCATGGTTACGACGCTGGGCCTGGGGCAATGCAACTCTTCCCTCGAAGTAGGTGCCACCTGCCGTGTCGTGAGTGGCTGGGACGCGGCTTTGAATGTTGGCTGCTTGGAATTCATCTTTTCAAGCTCGGACTACTTTTGGAATAATGATCGTTGCAGAGTAGGTAATAAGACAAGAGTGTCGTTATCGTAGAGATGTTTTCCATCGAGCAAAAACACACGCATGTATATAAATCTCCACCGCGATGGTCTGCATTTTTATGACTATTTTATCGCTGTAATACCATTTTTCGGTCACCAGAATCGTGATCTAGAGGGAACTCGCTCAAAAAATGCCTCATCACTAATTTTTTGGTGTATTGTCATTCTTTGGTCGTTGTATACAGGACATTCAGTTGTAAAATAGAAGACATGCAGAGGACATTCGCTTGGAACATCCTTAAGAAACCATTAATTAACAATAGCAAACACATGTCACACATGTGATGATTAAAATAGCATTCTGTGAGAGTCTACGTTCAAAAAGCTTGGAAACGTAGGTTCAGATTAAACTATGGACGATTCTATAAAGAGAGGAAGGAGAGATTTCCGTTCTTGTGCTATTTATATGCTGTGACCCCACGTTCGGTAACGGTAAGCGAAGGCTCCGCCTGAGCCCTTTCACTATGGGTCCCACTCTTCACACATTCAATGAATAAAATTCGTGAAATTTATAAAAATCCATTCGCATCTAGTAAGCCCCCCGGCAACAAATCCGGCTAATTAACAACCCCCTTCTTTACTCCTTTTTAAAAGAACGTCCTAAATCTAGACGAAAGATCATTCTGCTGTTTACGAAGCATGATCAACATCTTATGAATCGTCCGTTTCTGCCAATGCAGGATAGCAATCTGCTCATTAACACTCGGGCCTCTAGCCAAGCCAGTCGCAACAACAGCATCCTCCGGCTTTGAATTTCTATCCATCGACCGAGTCAGCCTCTCGATAACATTGCTAAGTTTCCAGCTAGCGCTCGCAAGCATGATCTCTGCTTCCCGCGTCACATTGTCCCCTTTCGCATCAAATTCGATTAATCGGTCGATGACTGAGTTCGCAATGTAGATATCAAACTTATCCTTCCAATGAACCTCCGTCGCAGCATCAGCCTCCTCGTAACTTTTCTCCAAGGAATCTTTGGTAGCAAGCGTCTCTAGTTTGAGATCTATCATGTCGGCCTGATATTCATGGATAGCCGATCTGACTTTTGCAATTTCTTTCTGAACAGCAACATAAAACTCAATCCAAAGAGTTGTCACTACTTGGACGGAGATATCTGGCGTGAACCCAAAGTAGCCTCCGATTGTAAAAGGTTTCTCCTTCTGAAGAGATCTCGCAAGCCCCTGCGTAAGCTTCTTAAACGTAAACAATGCTTGCACCGCCATGTCTTTATACGAATAAGATTTGGTGAGCAAAGTAAGAACTTGATCCTTCAATGATGTGACATGTCCCTCCAATGGTTTGAAAAGGGGCGATTTTGCTAGACTGCCGCTTATGATCGCATCTACCTGCTCCTTGATTTCGTCGTAGGGCCAAGCGATGAAGCTGAGACCATGTAGAGCGCCAAAATCTTCGAGGTGGCTCAGAGGGGCTATCAGCTCCTGTACCGTAATGTGCTGAGCCTTTGGGATTATAAAACTTCGCCCGTTGATGTCCACGTACGGCTCCACAGTATAGCTTGAATCTTGACAGACGGGGAACGAGGCCAGGCCTGGAACCTTACACCACGGAACTATTAGGTAGAAAGTTCTGAGGGCAGATAATATGAAGAGAAGCAAGCTGAATATGAGGAGTCCCCGAGAGAATGTTGCCCCTGGGCCATGGGGAGGATGCGAGAGTTGCTGAAACGTTTTTTCAATCTGGTCTCTAACAACCTTGAATACCCAACGCAATCCTGCAACACCCTCAGCCGGCTCCGGCCTAATATTTTCATTGTATATAAACAAGTCTCTGGGTGATGATGTTGAAGATGAAATTCTTGGTGATTCAATTGTACTTGTTGTAGCGGTTGACATCTTGACGTTAGACAACCAGACAAGTTAGGTCTTAGCTGTATTAGAATTCAGACCTAATATTTTATTAAGATTGAATCAAACAAAAAATAATTTAAAGTCCAGAGACAAGAAAACCTTTATAATACCTTTGCCGCCGGAATAGGGTATAGGCAATGTTCTTTCATCATACCTTGGCAACAACAAAGACCCAATTCTACACAGAGATCAAAACACCGAAAACAAGGATGAGAGCAATCAAATGAAGGGGAAATGACGACAAGCATGCAATACAAAGATATTCTCGTCTGCAAGAACTCCAGATGTAGTGAGTATTCTTGTTTTCTTGGAGATACGATTCGGTCCCTGATCCAAAGAAGAATAAATACTTCGGGCGATAGTCCCAAGCCTAAACACAAAGAAAAATTTCTAGTCACCTTCAAACTGTGCAAGTCAACTAAAAAGGAGCGAAATAAATCAGTGTGAAGAGCATGAGCCAGTGATGGAAAAGGTTTAATATTGCCCAGTAATCCTACTGTCCGCACCAACCCGTCCCTGCTAACAGATTGAATGGGTAATAAACCTATATCATACTGTCAGATAATTCAACGACATGTTGCAATGACTTACACTAGGTAGTCCTTCAATGAACTGCACAGCGAGTCCCCCATAATCATCTACAGTCGCATTTCTACAGCTCAAAACATTCGTTACTGGTAGCCCGGCCTTAAATCCAACATTGGACATTTCAACGGTGTAAT
Source organism: Clarireedia paspali (assembly GCA_026225955.1). Taxonomy (NCBI): domain Eukaryota; kingdom Fungi; phylum Ascomycota; class Leotiomycetes; order Helotiales; family Rutstroemiaceae; genus Clarireedia; species Clarireedia paspali. The sequence goes on along the minus strand of JANGZZ010000292.1, from coordinate 28,102 downwards.
TCTCGGCATTTTCACCAAGGTTATTCAAGACCATGAGAATCATAGATGCGGGATCGCCCTTTCGGAATGCGACGTTGTGGTCATCGGCATAGACGACTTTGGTTTGCGTGGTGGAATATGTATCTGAGCGCGCGATGGCAAGGGATCGTATGGCGTTGAGCTGTCTAACGAGCACGTACAGCGGAGAACTGGTGTTGTAATTCGTGGGCCAGAGAGGCTCACGGTCATGTGGATCGGTACCGCCATGAAAATGTTGCTCTTGACCTTGGTATACTAAGAGACCTGTTAGGCAAATTGGACGAGTAGGGTAAAATATGACCTACTAATCGGGATGCCGTCTGTAAGCATCGTGTATGTTATGATATTCTTGGCCAGCTAAATAGTCTCTATGTTAGTATGTCCAAGCTCGAAGTGGGAACAACTTACAATAAGATCACTGGTATAGTTTGCAAACCGTGGGAGGTCATGGTTCTCAGTGAAAGACCCCAGCAAGGTTGTATCTTTACATTTCTCATTTTGCGCTTGAAGCTGTTCAATCAGATTCTTCGAGGTGGCCGAAGAGTTGGTGAAAAATGGTACTAGTTGGAAATATCTAACCTGGTTGTGAGCACGGGATCATCGATACATTTTACATACGAGTACTCACGAAGCATATGAAAGAAGACCGTCCATGTAATTTTGGTAATCACAGAGATAATCCACATCATCATCATACACTTCACCAACGCAGTAAACGCCTGCAGCATCATTAAATAGAGGCCAGAAAGACTTTTCAACATGCCTAACGGTGTCGACTCGTAGTCCATCAACTTGGTACATTGTGTTAGTGGAACCATTTATGCATTAACAGGTGAATGGCATACTTGAGTAAGTTGACACCAGGTACTTGATCCAGGCGGTATGTAAGTCACGTACAGCCGGTTGAGTGGTATTTAAATCAGGCAACGGATAAGCGCTCGTTCCAAGATCACACTAACCAGGTCGCATCTCTCGTTAGCCAGGCACCTAGATGTACTCACATGATGACTCACGAGTTCAACCTTGGTCTGATTGCTAAAGTCATCGATAAAACAAACACTGTGAAAGTAACTACTGGAATTGAACGGATACATGATACTATAATCAACGGTCTCGGCCGTGTCGTCAGATCCCATGTGGTTCGCAACGACATCAACCATAAGATACTGTAGCAATCGTTATCATTCAGCTTGAAAGCACCCAAAGTAGATCCTCACCATCTCTCTCTCATGCAAAGCAGTTGCAAGTGCCATCAAATCCGATGCATTTCCAAAGTTGCTGTTTAATCCATATAAATTTTGAGCCGAATATCCATGAAAACCGCGGCGTGGGTCTGCAACTTGCTCAACTACAGGTGATATCCAGATTGCAGTGAATCCCATGTCCTATCACATGGTCAATAACTGGATGAGCAGGATGTCTTCAGTCTATTAGAACTGACTTGGATATAGTCCAGCTTGTTTATGATCCCTCGCCATGTCCCACCACAGTAGCCATATAGCTCAGAGGGACACGCGGTGGTGTTGGCTGAGTCCGTCCTTGCGAACCGATCGGTAAATACCTGATAGATAGAGCGACTTCTCCATTGTTCTGGAGTGGCTGAGAGGACACTTCCTATGGTCGTCGTCACAACGAAAAAGAAGCTTTTCGTGAAACCCAACATCTCAACATACGATTTTGAAGTGATACCTGTCAGGATAGAAAGAATCTTAGATAGATAGGGGGTAGGGACGGTTCGCCTTGAGACAGTTGTGCAGGATAGAAGTAGCTACCCGGGCAACCTTATACAAATGCAGAGATGAGAAAAGTAGGACAGACCTCGGCGATAGCACATGTTTAAGAAACAGATTGTGCAGATCTTCATTACACCACCGTGTTGAGTTTAAGAATATGTACGTAGGCAAAAGCTCGAGAAATCCTATGGCATACTCCACGGCTTTCCACATGGGAATTGGCTGCCGAGCAAGGGCGTCGATCCTACATCGGTCCGCCCCCAGTGCAGCCCAGAAGCACAATCTACCAGTTCAGGAAGTAAGTAGACCAAATCTGCAGGTCATCGATTCAGTCTCACCAATACCAACTGCAGTGACATTCGGTCCGGTTTGAATGTAGCACTTGTATTGATTTTCGGATAAACTCACAGTCCAAGCTAGCTCTGGGCGTGGCTTGACGGAAAAATATGCAGGCGAAGTTATTCGTGGTAAAGTAGAAGGAAGGTAGTACGTGAAATTACATTCGGAAGCAAGTCAGTTAACCGCCTTCCTCCTAATCTTCCTCCTAATCTTAAACAATGTGATGGAGTCTCAAACAATGTGATGGAGCAGAGAAAAATGCGTGCCGTGCGTAATTTCCCAGCAACAACAAGCCACAAGCACAGACCACCAAAGCCACAGTCGCGAAAAAGACCTTATTCCAAAAATTTACATCGAATCTTCTTTCTTCTCCTCACATATAACACAGCACACCAACATCATTTTTGGAACGGGTTCTCTCATTCGTGAGAAACGCAGATTTTATATCTGTCGTTCTATAGCCTTATTACATACTGGAGTGCTCAGAACAACTCAATGGGCCCTTTATAATCCTGGTTTTTGCTCTGCGACATGCGATGTGAGTATACTAGGTTCGCTTTGTGCTCACAATTTTTTTCTGTGAAGATTCGATGATAAGGAGGGGCGGAAACGCACGGGAGAGAGTGGCGATAGCAGTGGCACACGACAGCGCCGAGGGCGTATTGATGAGGATGGAAGTGGTCGACGTGCGGGAGACGAGCGTGGAAGGTCAGCGAGCTTAAGCTGCCCTGGCTTCAACATCAATCCTCCTGGGGAGCTCTCAACATATCCTATGTTAATGCAAGTCGATATCGAATACACATTGTAGGATGGGGCGATTGTCTTGAGGGGGCTGGGAATGTTATATTGTCGGTACAAATGGCTCCATATGCCACCATTCTTTGGACAAAAACCCATGTCTCATTTGACTAGGCGTGCTGAGTGAATATATCTTATCATGGAGACCAATATGAAAGTCCAAGTGGATAATAATTCTTGAAAACTCTTCTGGTTGAACCGAAGCTCTTTATTGAACGATATTGCCGTTCGGCATAGGCAGGGCTCTGTTGAATGTTGTATTACCAGGGAGTAAAGTCCTTTTAGCTCTTCATACAGATGCACATTCTCGAAAGCCACCCGTTTCCTGAAGAGGGGGTCTTATATGAGGTTTTCTGCGGTGTGCTATCATAATCTTCCCACCTCCATTCACTCACCAAGCATCTTAATCATACATCACACTGGATACAATATGCCTGCGCCTGGCAGCCTATTTTCATTCACTATTTCCCCTTCACTCACTCAAGTCATCCTCCACCCACATCGCTTAACTCACCTTTTGCTCACTTCAGGCTTCACCTACCACCTACTACCTACCACCTACCACTTTCCTCCGCTTGACCCCATCACGAATTTAATCTCATCAATTTCTTCGTCTAAAATCAACTGATATTGTTCAAGATTACTTGCTACGTCGGTAAGTGTTCATGAACAGCTTTCCACCTCCACTTTACTCCCCCTAATATGGGTGATGCGTTCTGATATTCATAGACCGCGATCCATCTGCAAATATACGACCAGTCATATGTAAACTCTCACAAACATCATATCAAGGAGTTTAGCTAGTAGTTTACGTCGACTTTTTCCCTCGATCTAGCGCCGGATTTAGATACCCAACCCTGCCTACCACAAAGACCAACCTCAATGACTTCACCGCCGCCAAGCTGTGCCCACTTAGCAAGCGACTTCATATCCTCCTTCTCACCAGCACCAGCACCGCCTCCCTCACCACGCCCCCCGTCCTTGCCATTCCCACAACCGTTACTACCCCCTCAACCCCATCAACATCCACAACACCATCTCCTTCCTTCACAGTTCCCCATACCATGCCCCACTCACTTCCCCCTCTCATGGCCACCCGCACCCCTCCCACCACTAACACCACTCCGAGACCCGGACCAAACTCAGGAAGACGCGCTTTGCAAGCAGTGGTGGGGTTTGCGGCGGGAACTGCAGTTTTTAGCTTGCATGAGAGCGATTGCAGGAGAGAGATTTGTGTGGGAGCAGAAGATGTGGCTGCTGAGGCAGTATCGGTGGGTCTGCGAGAGTTTGGGGTTGGAGATTTAAGGGAGGATTGATGTGGAGGTGGGGTGAGGTGGGATTGGTTTTGGGAGGGTTCCGGGTAGAACAAGCGTGAGAAGATGCGGCTGGATGCGATGGAAAGATGCATGATTGTGTGGTTTGGAATAATTGGTGGGAAGTTTGGTGGAATTGTACTTGGATGGGAGTGTGAGATTGCAGAGAAAGAAGGAGGTGGGAGGTTGTGATAGGGAACTGGAAATATGGGACTGGAAATAATTGAAGGTCACGCCTTAAATCAATGCTGAAGGCTTGTATGGTTTTTGAAGCATCATATCATGGAGAACCACATGGCGGGCGACTCACCTGGCTCTACCTCTCCGAAAATGTGAGGTTGTTGTAGGCAGATCATTGAAGCGGATGAATCGAGAAATCAAAGACCAAACTACTGGCATGAAGCGACTCAGAGGAAAATGAAACCCAATTTTGGAAAGGGCCAATTTTCTCAATTTTCATATCGATTTAGTTTGTTGACCTTCAAAGTTGGAGTCATATCATTCCATTACCAACACAAAACTACGACTCCATCATTTCTGATAACCCGCTCTTAGAAAGAAGTTGTCGATGAAAGACGAGTCAATGAGAACTGAGACAACAGAAACAGTACTTACTCACTACTTCTCGGACTTCCGAATAACTTATCAATCAATTATGAGCACGGTTCGACCAGAGAATAAGGTGAAGTTTCACGAATAATGCAAAGCTGAAAAGATTGTCTGCTAAGAAATATGAATTTCCTAGACAACAGGCGAACCGATTCACTCTCATATCCTGACAGAGCCAGTGAATCAGTATTATCAGGCAAACCAAAATATTTTCGATCTCAGGTGGAAGGAAGTCTTTGGTTATTTCATTCTTCTCGGAGCTTCAGCAGTCATTCATACAATTGACAACGAGAGCGGGAATTGAATAGTGAGTTTGATATCTGCAACAATCTTTGGAATACTGGATTGGCTGACAAGAGAGTCAGACCACCGCATAGTCATTACACACAATGGCTTCCCCGCGCACCCCATCTCACATTACAGTTTTTCCAGGAGCAATCAACTACCACTTTGAGATCGCGGATGTCGATCTAGAAGATACTGCTCCGGGCTCTGAATTAGAAAAGGTCGACTTGGAGAATGTACAATGGCATCCATCAGTGATCGATACAAACATGAGAGTTGGTGATGAGATACCTGTTATTTGGCAGGCCATTCATTCTCCACAACTAGATTCCATAGGGCTTAATGCTACTAGCATTAAAGACACTCGACGGTCCAACACCACTGCCTCGGACACATATCAAGTAGAAATCTCACAACCTACTTCCGCTTTGTCTTCCGGCGCCGCAAAATGCAAGGCAAACCTGATCAATTCTTCCAGAGTTGACACATCATCCGGAACTTGGCAAGCCGTCAACAAACCACCTTACAGCCCACCAATCCACTTCCCACTCAGCCACCATCAACCTTCAAACCCATTTAAACCCTGCACATGCAAAAGACAGATCAACACCGCCTCCGTCTGCAGCACATACCACATAAGCAAACTCAAATACGTCCGCCAATGCTATGAGCACGAACATTCTTACGAGTTCGTCAAAGAGCAACTCGACTGGTTCGAGCTGCATGCTCAGCGTATAAATTCCAGTTGCAAGGACTTCAATCAGGAGGTGGCTGCTTTCTGTGCTGATTGGGATGCCTTTGCGAAGAGACAGAAATGGATTGCACTGGAGCTGCGGAGAATTGATGGGACATTTAGGAGGATGAGAAGATGTAGGGAGCTGCGACAGAAGAAGATTGCAGATGGCAAGGAGAAGCATTTACTGAAGGAGTTGGTTGAGAAATTGACTACCGAGAATGGAGTGGGTATGAGAGGCTAAAAGCAATGATTTGAATATTCATATCGTGATTCTGCTGGATCAGATGATTATCATTTTTGGTGTGTTGTCTCTTGAGGACATTTGAGGAAGAACAGGGCGGAAAACTATAGATAGATCATCTGCAATCATTTACCTGGACACAGGATCAAATCAATATGAGAAATACAGAAGGGGTAAATAATGAAAGCTGATACTTGTTTTTCTACAAATACCTTTAAGCTGCGGATATGGAAGTTCCGAAATCATGCAGTTGGTACAGGATGTTGGAAAACAACGAAAACAGAAAGAAGTACTTTGACAACCAAAGTTATTTTCCTGTATCATTTTGATTAAAGGAAAAAAAGAAGGTAAGAACACCAAATTGGTGAATGGATAGATAGGCCATCAAATACTGAAGTGCTTTGTCAACTCTAGAATTCCCCTCGACCACTTACTTCAAAATTTCTTGGTTCCATCTCATCACCTAACTATACCTTCTTTATCTCTTCAACTCCCCCATCTTCTCTTCTCTTAACTTGCCCTACCCTCCACCAAAATGGCCATCCTCCCCAGCGTCCCATACATCCGCGTGTGCGTCAACGGCTCCACCGGCAACCTCAAAGAATATCCTGATCCCGACGGGTTTCCCCCCCGCGAGCCCGGCCAACCACGCCAGAACAAGATGTCTGTGTACGTGGAATCAAAAAGCGGCACAGCCTTCCGTTTTGAGTATTATGTCATGTCGAAGAAAATACCAGAGAATACATGTCTGGGTTTCTACGCCATCATCGACGGACATAGGACGAGTTCGATCACCATCTGTAATGAAGATGGGTTTAAACCGAGGCAGTGGACGTATTTCTTTAAGGGAGATAGAACGAGGAGACCGGATGGAAGTTTGACTTTGAGGAGTTTTGGGTTTGCAGAAATTAAGACCGGTAGGTTGGTATGCTTACTATGTGCTTGTGTTGGGTTGTTATGAGACCTTTACTTCTCTCCTTACGCGACTGCTTCAATGTTTGACCATGTCATATGTGTTTCCCTTGGTGTACTAATTTCACCTATCTTCAGTTGACAGTGACGGTACGCCCGTCGGACAGATCGACGCCTCGAAGCTTGGAGAGCTCGTCATTCAGATCTGGCGAATTCGTCGAGGCGCAGTGATGCCACCTCCAATGGATCAGTCGACTGTTCCAAAAGACAATACTAGATATCATAAGAAACAATTAAAGGGCAGAGGTATATCTCATGCAACTGAGTATGTATGATTCATATATCCTTGGTGATCCCCGGCCTGATGGATACAACAGATTCGGCCCAGAAAAGATTGATAAGGGAACTGAAACATTCTTTCAGCTTGAGTATATTGATCCAGTTGAGACGCCGCTGGTTGAGTTTCATTTTAAATATAGATCAAGAGGTATGTTGATGGACCAGAATGATTTGGATGGCCACAATACTGACAATTCATAGAAGTTTTGCAGCAGATGATGGTATGTAGATATCTCACTTTCCCGCCATCCCAGGTCTTTTGCCGCTATCTTGACTGTTTGGGGCCACACTAAGAATACTGATGCCCCTCCTTAGATCATTCCAAGAGATCCTAGTCCAACTCCTGTCTTGCGTAAGCAGCTAACTCCTCCTCGACGGCTGCCCTCGCCCATAATCGACGTAACATCCCGTCAAGCCCCCAAAGAGAACAGCGCCCCTCCTAGAGCTAGCATACAACCCCTAAAATCCGACGCATTAGCAGCAAGCATAGCTCTCAGTCGAGCAACAGCAGCAGCCCTCTTACAAGCCACCAGCCGAGCAGCAACAACCAGCGTGCAAGCCGATACCGGCACACCAGCAGCAATTCAAGCTATCAATCGAGCAGCCACTCTGCCCACAAAGCCCAACCCAAATACGATCCCGATCCAGACGAAACTCCCACCAGTACCCCTATCAAACTTCCTCCCAGCACACCCTCAGATTCCCGCTGCACCAATTGCATCTCCCGCCGTGCCCAGAGCAGTTGCCAACGCGCCACCCAAAGGTGCACCCGCGACACCCGTAGAAACCCGAACCGAAGCCACCTACCGACCAGACGCCATGACTCCGGCGCGCGCCAGACTCCGAGCTGCATCGGAGACCCAAGCTACACCTTTAACTCGTGTGCTAAGCGGGATCAATAAGAACCTCAATCACTTGAGAAACATCGCCAAAGGCACTGTTGCCGGTTCCGAGGTTTGTGCTTTCGTATTGTATTGTATTTCGTAGAGTTAATATCCTATGTTGACCACATCAACAGGTTCGAACAGCCATCCCACAGGTCGAAGAGCAGGTTTTCAAAGAATCAAATCCGCAGATGAAACAAGATGATAATGCGTTGATTAAGCGGGAGTGGGCACAGGATAGCGATGAGGATTTGCAGATTGTGCTTGAGCGGCCGGTTAAGAGACGACATGTCTTTACTGATGAGGATCATATTATTGATCTGACTAGTCCGTGATATACAACAGGAGGCTAATCCTGTAAACGCTTGTTATGGTGTATCGGTTCGTGTGGGTGAGGGGGGCTGTGATGCCGGTGTAAAGGACTTCTTTCGGCATGATATTTATGGTTGAGACGACCGTTTGCGGAGTGGTATTTATTCATTTATCATGATCCAGAATTAGGGAGCCACAGGATTCAATATTCGTACATTATAGGCATCAGGTTGTGTTTATTGTGTGGCTTCGGATGGGATTAATCATCGCTGATATTAGAAAACTTGTAAATTCAAAGCTGTATGATACTGTACAACCGAAACGAAACCGCTGGGTGTGCGTGCGTGCATGCGTGAATAATAGAACTAGAGCAAAACTCTACTAGCAACGCTCAAAAGCCAAGCAGCATCATGCCAGCCATCTGCTTCATTAGGATTTAAGGGCGGCATTTGTTCAACCAGAGAATCATCCAGCCCGTTAGTGTGAAGATCTCTTTGTGAAGGGCGCGATGATATTTCTGAGCCTTCCTTCTCGTCCATTGTATCAACCTCGGTATCTTCAGCGTCTTCTTCTAATGCAAATAAACTCCATCCGAGCATCCTCTCTACCCATCCCCCAAGACCTAATCTACTCGCCCGTGCCAATTTCCGAATAACAGCTTCGTCGTTTCGTGCTTGGTCGGCGTCTTCTACATCATATCCTTCTTCTTCGACATCCACAAAGTCCGGCTCTGCGGGGTATTCTTCGTGCGCGAAATCTCTATCAAAATATCCATCTCTCTCTCCCGTCAAGGGTGTTATTAACGTTGCTCTGCTGCCTCTTCTGCTATTCGCTCGACTGCCATATCTACTCATCGATCTGCTAGCTCCACCCGCCATTGGCCCGAAACTCAAACTTCGTCTCGTAGTCAGCGGGGAGTATTCATCATCCGCATCAAATGCTCCTGCTGCGCTGCCACGTCTACTGCCCTTCCTGCTCGCTTGTTCTCTTTCGCGTGCTAGTTCTCGCTCAAATGCTTCTTCTTCTTGATTGCGTTGAAGACTTGTAGAGCTGGCGCGCGATGCGAGCCATGATTGACCTTTAGATTCGCGGGTGGAGGTCGAGATCATGGCGCCGGCACGGAGGAGCCAGTCAGAGTCATTGCGGTCTTTTTCGCTGAAGGTCGATATGTCGAAATCCGCGCGGGTGGTGGCATTACGTAGATGGCAGTGTCGGGAGGGAGTGGTCGTTCCGGAGCGGTGGCCGGGACCGTAAGTGTGTGGGGTGTAGGTGCTTGTGAGAAGGTGAGTGCTGGATTTGGATTTGGGAATTGAGATGGAGGTGGGCGCGGGTTTGCGGAGCGAGACGCGAGATGTGGAGCGGGAGAGAACAGAGGGCGCAGTTGGGAGAGATGGATTCTCAAGATAGGATGTATGGTCGTATGAGGGGATGTAGTCGTCGTTTGCGGAAGGTAGTTTGGATGTTAGGGGTGCGAGTGTTAGGTGACTGAGACTAGTGGAAGAATGATTGTGTCGACGGGAGTGAGGGGAATGTTGGTTATATGCGATATCCATGATTGCGAATGATTAAGTATTTGAGATGAACACAGAGGGCAGAGGCATTCAATTTATAAACAGCTGCTATGACGAGAATGAATCGGAAGTGTATTGTGGGGTGAGGAGGCAAAGTGTGAGCAGATAAATAATCTCACCACTGCTCTCTCAAATAAACCTGGGGAAGCAGAAGCAGAACAGGGTCTGGGACTGGGACGGGTTAAAGTTTTAGCGTAATTCGCTAAATGCTGCTTTCTGCAAGGAATCGCAACTAAAACTTCTAGCTTGTGAAAACGACCGGGTTCATTTTTTGGTGTGGACGAATCAATAATGCCTGATAAAAAAGGACGCCTTACACATCTAGAACTATTTGCATAAATTTTATTTGCAGCCATTTCGATAAGTCCCATGGTTTTCGATATATTGAGAATATGAAGAATCTCAGAGGTATTCAGTACGAGCAATGGAGACCTCCGGCTCTATACCAAAACAGGCCTGTAACGGCGGTAGCATGGGAGCTGGGTAATGACTCTGTCATTTGCACCGTTGGTCCTACTGAAAATGACGCTCTGATACAACTGGTCAGGATCAAAGGCAATGAAAATGCACAGTAAATTTTCTGTATATCAAATTCTTGTGATTATACTGACTGGATTACAGACAAGACTCCCTCATAGCATCATGGGATGTACCTTCACCAAATCCAGACTTACCCTCTGATAAAGTCTTGGATCTTCACTACTTTGGTGACAATCTAACAACATGTCTCGTTCTCGCCGGTGGCGACATCATTGTCGTCAGAGATGAGCCTTTACCAGGAGAGGGGCAAATCGAGATCATGGGCTCAGTCGATGCGGGCATCACAGCTGCAAGATGGTCACCTGACGAAGAATTACTAACAATCACAACCAAGGAGAACACGGTGATTTGGATGAGTCGCACATTTGACGGTATTGCGGATGCTACAATGACTTCTGAGGATCTGAAAGCTTCTAACCATGTATCTGTTGGTTGGGGTAAAAAGGAGACACAATTTCAAGGCAGGGGAGCCAAGGCCCTACGGGATCCGACTATGCCTGAGAAGATTGATGAAGGTACTCTGAGTTCAAATGACGACTCGAGGGTCAGTATTAGCTGGAGAGGAGACGGTGCTTATCTTGCTATATCCACTGTTGAAGCTGCTACTCGCCGCATTATTCGAGTGTACTCCAGAGAGGGCGTGCTTGATAGTGTGAGTGAGCCTGTTGATGGTCTCGAAGGTGCTTTAAGTTGGAGACCTTCAGGTAATCTTATCGCCGGGATTCAACGACTTGAGGAAAGAATAGATGTGGTGTTTTTCGAGCGCAACGGCTTACGACACGGCCAGTTTAGTCTACGCCTTACCCCTGAGCAACGGCAGCTTCCAAACCAGCATATCAGCCTGGCTTGGAACTCTGACTCAACAGTGTTGGCCGTTGTGATGGCTGATTGCACTCAGCTATGGACTATGGGCAACTACCACTGGTATCTCAAGCAAGAGATTAAGAACCATCATGCTGGGTCACTTTCGACAATCCCAGTTGTGTGGCATCCTGAAAAGCCCTTACGAGTCCTACTCGCTGCTTCAGATAGTGTTGACATGGCTGAGTATATTCTTACAACGGCTCGTGGTTCGTTGGCGCCGCCACATGACTTTGGTGTTGTGGCAGTTATAGATGGTCAAACACTCAAGGTTACTCCTTTTCGGACAGCTAACATTCCTCCCCCCATGGGGCTTCATGAAGTCACTGTTCACTCCAATGCCATCGATATAGCAATAAATGCCGATGCATCCAGAATTGCAGTACTTCACCAGACCGGGATTTCGATATTTCAGTGGGATGTGAGCAAAGGTGCTTCGTCAGCTCCAGCTCTGTCAGGCAGATTTACATTCGAGAAGGGAAGTAGTCCTGCCGCTATCTATCAACAGATTTGTTTCAGTGGGAAGGAAGAGGTACTTGTGCTAGGGCGCAACGAAAACAGGTCCACAATTCAGGGCTATTACTTCAGTGATGAGACTGGCCGAATGGAAGAAAAAGCCGTGGAGAATGGACCGACCGCTTCCGTCTCAATCTTGTCGAGTTTCTTAGAGGATGGAGTAATGCACCCATATGTCCAAACTAGCTCAGGAGATTTACATAGCTTATTATTTGGAGATGTCTCACTGTCATCTTGCAACTTCTCTAGGCAGTTGCCGTGGGTCGACATAATTCCATTCAGCGATGGTCAGAATGCTTATGGGGATGGAAGGATAGCTTTCGGACTGTCGAGCAATGGTCATTTATTCGCAAATTCGCGATTGTTGGTTCGAAACTGCACATCTTTCCTTGTTACACCAGCGCATCTTATTTATACAACTACCACCCATCTCCTTAAGTTTGTTCACATTACAGAAATTCATGGTAAGCTAGGCGTTTCCTGCGTTATCATTCGATATTAATACATCATAGATCTCGAAATACCACCTGATGATCCGGAGGTTGATGAACGATGTCGAAGTATTGAGCGTGGAGCTCGATTAGTGACTGCGATGCCGACATCTCTAAGTCTTGTTCTACAGATGCCCCGAGGCAATCTAGAGACCATCTATCCTCGCGCTATGGTATTGGCAGGTATCCGAAAACTCATCGAAGAAAAGAACTACCGAAAAGCTTTCACTCATTGTAGAACACAAAGAGTGGATATGAACATCTTGTATGATCATGCTCCAGAGCAATTCCTGTCAAATGTGGCACTTTTTATCGATCAGGTAAAGAAGATAACATACATTGATTTGTTCTTATCATCTTTAAGGTATGTAAGCAAATCCAACAGGCTAAAATCTGTCGGCTGACGAAACATAATGTAGGGAGGAAGACGTTACCCAAACAATGTATAAAGAGACAAAGGTTGCCGCTCAAAACGGCAATACTTTGCCTGTGATCAATTGTGCCAATGGCACTGATCCTCAAGCTCCCAATTTGGAGGTCAATGCCAGTAGAGCATCGAAAGTAAACAAGATCTGCGACGCCGTCCTTGAAGTTCTGAAAGCACGTACTGCAACAAACTTGCAAAACATAATCACAGCAAATGTGTGCAAGAATCCACCTGCACTAGATGATGGGCTTCTAGTTGTTGCTCAACTAATGAAAGAGGATGAAGTAATGGCTGATAAAGCCGTTGAGCACATTTGTTTCTTGGCCGACGTGAACAGGCTTTACGAAAATGCCCTTGGTCTCTACGATCTAGACCTTGCTCTATTGGTCGCACAGCAATCGCAAAAGGATCCTCGAGAGTACTTGCCCTTTATGCAAAATCTGCAACAAATGACCGAACTGCGTAGGAAGTTTAGCATCGATGATTACTTGTCGCGTCATGTCAAAGCTCTCAATCATCTGCATGAAATGAATGCATTTGAAGAACTCCAGAAATACATGCAAAAGCATGTACTTTACAAGTCCGCTTTGGCCATCTACCGCTATAATCCAGAACCTCTTGCTATCATCACCAGTCTCTACGCAGAATATCTAGAATCAAAATCTATGCACAAAGAAGCTGCTCTAGCGTACGAATCCCTCCACAACTACGAAAAGGCCACAGCACGATATTTTTCTTCTGGCCCTGCTCAATGGCGCGAAACACTTTTCTGCGCCCTCTCTCAAGCCCCCCCTGTCTCCGGTGATGCTCTCGTCTCTCTAGCAACATCCCTCTTCGACGCCCTCATGGAAGACAAAGACTACTACTCCGCCGCTACCATCCAACTCGACTACCTCAACTCGCTCGAAACCGCCCTCCGTGCTCTCTGCAAAGGCTACTTCTTCGCCGACGCCCTGCACCTCACTGCGCTAAAAGCCCGCCCCGACCTCCTCGAATCAATCATCGACCCCGGTCTCGGCGACGCCCTCGCCTCCTCCACCGAGCTCTTCGCCGACTGTAAAGCCCAGCTTCTCGCGCAAGTACCCCGCATCCGCGAGCTGCGCATCAAAGCCGCAACCGACCCCTTAGCCTTCTACGAGGGGGAACGCGGCGGCGATGGCGAGTTGCCTGATGATGTGAGTGTGGCGGCGAGCTCGAGGGTTAGTACGAATCGCAGTATGTTTACACGGTACACGGGTAACGGGAGCGTCGGCACGGTCGGCACGGGGGTTAGTAGGGCGACAAGTAAGAATCGACGCAGGGAGGAGAGGAAGAGAGCGAGGGGAAAGAAGGGGAGTGTGTATGAGGAGGAGTATCTGGTGGGGAGTGTGAGGAGGTTGATTGAAAGGGTGGAGAGCAATAGGGGGGAGGTGGATCGATTGATTGCGGGGCTGGTGAGGAGAGGGATGTGGGAGCGAGCGAGAGCTATTGAGGGGGCATTGGCGGAGGTGGTTGGCATGTGTCAAGGGTGCTTGGAGGAGGTGTTTGGTGCTCGGCAGCAGGAAAACAAGGTGGATGTTTCGGAGAGCGCTGGTGGTGTGCAGGGCCAGGAGGAGTATAAACCTGTAGGTGGGGATGCGGTTTTGCAGGACAGTTTGAAAGCTGCGGCGATGAAAAAGGAAGTACCACATATCTCAGCTTTTCAAAGATTGTCTTTGTTGGGTACTTGAGATGGGAAGATTCTTGCCTAGCTAGCACTTGAATCGCACTATCATAGACGGTTTTCAAATCAAGCATAACGTGGCTTATGAAATGGCAAAATGGAAGTGGTTTGTTTCCCCTTTTTGTTTTCGCAACAACGCCGACATTGCCATATCTATCACAATGTTATTTACATTTATATCCTTCACACATAATATACATGCATCATCAAGCCGTCAATGTAGTAGCAGGAGCGGGCTCAGTGGGTGCGGAAGTTTTCTCCTCTCCACCCTTAATCTTACTCACACCCGCCTGCCCCATTGCAGCCGCTCTCCTCCTTGAGATGACCTCTCCGATCTTAAGCAACATCCCCTTCGTCAACTTCCCCTTGCCCTTCGCCTTCCTCAGCTTCCTCGCTTTCCTGTTGATCTCCTTCAACGGGGTATCCATCTCCCTCGACGCCTTCTTCTTCGCCGCAATCTCTTGGTCCTCCGCTACCTTCTTAGCCACATACTCGGGATCATGTCTCGTTCTAAACACCGAGTATTTATTCCTCAGCTCGTCGATGACGCTCGCAGGCATCGGTGGTGTCAACAGCGTAGGCACGAACGTCATTTCTTCGACTTCTCGTCTCAATGTGTCGCAGGGAAAGTCTTGCTTTTCTGGATAGGAGTCGGGATTGCGCTTTGGCCACGGGACTACGATGTTCAGCCCGGGGATTATGCGCTGCCAGAGGGTTCTCTGCCCGTGTCGGTCGTGGAACATTTTATGGTGGGCGAGCTTGCGTACGATTACGTCGCGGGTTACGCCTGTTGTAGCATCTGTTAGGGGAGTGACGAGTTTGACGTGCTTTAGAGAGATGGGTCGGGGCAAGGAGCGGATTGGACGCTGATCGGGGTCTTCAGGTGAGCGCATCCAGTCGGGAACTACGACGTCAACCTGTTGTGGTTGTGGTTAGTTATGTGTTCAATTGCATTGCAACGCAGAGCAAAACATGGCTAGACAGCAACATACCATATTCATATCCTCAACTGTAACCTCAGCTCTCTTCTTATCAACCTGCAACACCGACCCAATCTTCCCTTTATCCCTTCCCTCCAAGATCACCACTCTATCCCCCTCTCTGATATTCAAAAACCTCCCACCCCACAATGCCAATATCTCCTCTGCCTCTGATTTCCTTATTTCCGGTCCCTGCATGAACTGCGACTCTATTGCTCCGTATGTTTCCTTTTTCTTTCCTACATCTCTCCTCGGAGCCAATGGTCCCAGTTCCCAGTTCTCTTTGCGAGCGACTTTAGATTCAGCGAATATTCTGGCCTGCTCGCGCTCGTACCATGTACGTTGCTCGTTCTGCGTCTTCCATCTTTCACGCAGCGTGCGCTCTTTGCGTCGCATGAGACGACGAGCCGCTTGCTTTTCGGCAAGGGCTGTTCGTCGGATGACCTTTTGCATGGTGGTGGTGAAGGGAGGAGGGGAGGAGGTAGAGGGGTCAATTGGGGCTCACTGTGGTGTTTGACTTTTTTTGGATGGAGCTTGGGACTGACTAGGAACTAGTCTATTTGCAGACTAGTGTAGTTCTAGAACCATTTTTGCACTATGTCACGTGGAGTTAATAGATCGGCGTCGGCATTTCCAATGATGATTCTTGTTTGCGGTTCAGGGGCAAAATGTTGGAAGGTAGCATGCGAGGCAGATTTAGCAATTTGAGTCACACACAGGCTTATCCGTATTCTTTGGACTTCCATATGATGATATGGTTCATGTGAAGCTGCGAAAGAATATCACGATCAGTGAATCCGGAGTCGCAGCATTGGCGGAATCCGATGTTCGCATGTATACACTGGTAGTAGGACCAATAGTCCAGGTCTTTCCTCGCAGTCCTATCTTTCCGCGGGCTGGCGATGTGCATGTGCATGCCCCAGTCCACTCCACAGGTCAGAGAGTGAGGCGCGGCTGATTAAGTTGCTCTGGCACAACCGGGCCAAACTGGTAAAGTGGTAAGCTCAGCCCCATACGGTGTGCGTAAACTTGGCGGATATCTCCTGAAGATGGGGACGTGCTTTGAGTCTGACATGCTCTTTGCGGCAAGGAAAGGGAAAGCAAAGCAAGACAAGTTGACATTCTCAACATCCCAACCCAACTCGTTTTGTTTGTGATTATGCTGTTCTGGGTGGCTTGTTAACCCATGTTGGGTATCGGGTAAGAGTCATGTTTTACCATGTCTTCTGGAATCCCAGGGACTTTCGTACGCGGAATGGATACGGTTACTCTACAGGCAACATGGTCATGGATGTCACTACGACAGTAATATTGGTTTCGTTGTGTTGTTAGTCCTGTGAGCAGGTATTGCTTTGTTTAGGGTCTTTGGTAGAGAATGCCCACTTGTATAGTACTGTGGAATATGAATTGCGGGTACCGGTAGAATATCCGGAACTACTTCGCACGTCTAGAAAAACAGAGGAAGAAATGTCCAGCACGGAACCTGGTGCCGTGGGATGGCAGATGGGAGGCGGAATGGGAGGCGGGAGACAACAGAACCTGCGATGAGGTTCGAGAAGGGAGACTTACCTGGCGTGCCCGTCCGCCCAGTATCCAGCGGTATTCCGATATTCAGATGTTCAGACATTCAGACATTCGGACATTCAGACATTCAGACACTACTGAGTAGATACACTACTGAGTAGATACCTAGACAGGTGCAGGTGTAAAGTAGCTAGCCGTACCCGGAAGAAACATAAACATAAACATAAACAGACCATGCCATGACCATAACCATAACTACCTGGTTGCAGCCACAGCAGAGTCATGGAGCAAGCAGACGAAATTGGAAAGGGCGTGGTGAATGGAACAAGTTCTCCGTACGAGCCCCTAAACGATTAGATATGGGAGAGCGACGCTTGCTGCACACCTCCAGAGCCCTCTGAGCGGTCCAAAGAGGCTGGTGAGGTTATTGAGGCTGTACACACCACACCGAACGCAACGGATTTCTCTGGCAATTTCATGCTCTTTGATATCCTCGTCGTAGTATTTAATCATCAGAGTCGCCTCCCAGGACCACTTGTACTTACTTGCTTCATGCTTCGTAGTAAATCATTGATTGATTCATTGATTGATTGACTTGATTATTGGATTCACCGTATCCGCCGCGTTGCCTGCCCAGCTTTTTTGCTTAACTTATTTATTTATTATTTGATCATCCCCTGGGCTATCACCATTGTGGCCTTACTTCTCCATAGTGCGTTCGACTTATAGGTTAAGGCATCAGCTTTTTCGGCCGGCTAGCTCTTAGGTTTCTCCAAAGGTTGTCTGCCTTTCTCAACTTCCCATTTCCACCTTCAACAACCTCCTTCCAATTAACGACACTTCCATCTTCAACGATACTTACGATTTACTCAAATCAAATACTCATCTGATCAAGCCTTTGACTTAGTCGCTCTCTTTAACAACTTCATCCATTTGTCTATTTTAAAATGGCGGAAATCCGTCGAAAGCTTGTCATTGTAGGAGATGGTGCCTGTGGTAAGACTTGCTTGTTGATGTAAGTACCTGCCTATCTATCAAGAGCTCTTTCGAGAGGCCAGCTTGACGGAAGTCATTGATACTGATGATTTGATAGTGTCTTCTCCAAGGGTACTTTCCCAGAGGTAAGCCTTTCACCGACTCCTAACGATTATGCGACTGCAAGGCACGGCGGCCAGACCATCGCGTCAAACGCAAACGAATATCAACAACGAAGCTGTTGATAAAGATTCATCACACAAATGGGATCAGGTGCTGACTGCGTTCCGCTATAGGTCTATGTCCCAACTGTCTTCGAGAACTATGTTGCCGATGTCGAGGTTGATGGAAAGCACGTTGAGTTGGCTCTATGGGATACGGCTGGACAAGAAGATTACGATCGACTCCGACCTCTATCATACCCCGATTCGCATGTTATTTTGATCTGTTATGCCATTGATTCCCCGGATTCCCTTGACAACGTTCAGGAGAAGGTACTATTAGATTCCTACCTTGCAACAGGTTGACGCCTTGATAAGACAACTGCTGACACGTGCTCTTCCAACAGTGGATCTCCGAAGTCCTTCACTTCTGCAGTGGTCTACCCATTGTCCTCGTTGGTTGCAAGATGGATTTACGTAACGACCAAAAGACCAAAGACGAGCTGAAGAAGACAAACCAGAGCCCTGTTACCGTGGAACAGGTAAGAAATGATTGGATGAAATCTGCCCCATCCTATCAGCTATACGACAGCATCAAACACATGAATTCGAGAACATAAGCTAACACTTGAAACCATAGGCTACAAAGGTTGCTGACAAGATCGGTGCTTACAAGTCTCTTGAGTGTTCGGCAAAGACCAACGAGGGTGTACGTGAGGTCTTCGAACACGCTACCCGTGCTGCACTCTTGACCAAGAAGGAGAAGAAGAAGAAGTGCATTGTTCTGTAAAGCTACTGTTATCGACTTTCTTTCTTTTAATGCGATCGGATTCTATTTTACTGCGAAACTAGCTCCCTCTGTTGGATGACGGGTTGCATGCTACCGAGACGATATATGTGCTTACAGACTGTGCATGGCTTCTCTAAATTGGCATTGATCTATCGTCTCCTCATGACCGATAACTCGTGGACAAATCTATTCAGTACCTGGCACGGCATGCATCGACGTTCTCCTAAACATAACGGATTTCGGCATAGTATCTCGGGCATAAGACGGACGACGAATCTTCTTCCGCATACCTATGTCATGCTATTTCTTCTCTGTTTCTCTTTTCGCAAGATCTTTGTCTTTCCTCGTCTTTTTCCTCATGCGCGGTTGAGAATGGATCTGAATCATAAGGGTGCTGCGTTACGTCTGTTCTTTTGCCTCTCGTTGCTTTCCGCGTTGTGGGGTCGATTGGGCAAATGGAGATTAGGGGATGGACTTTCGCAATTTTGTACGGTGTAATAGCAATAGGCGTAGTCTATCAAGAGATGTTTTTCTAAAAACCTGATCTTTGCATATATATTCTAGGCGTTTTCCTTGATATAATTACTTGTGCTACGTTCACATGTAACAATGAAACGTTAATGGTCTCACTCTCCCATGTAAAGGTACTCTAGGTTCCCAGAATTCGTTAAGATGCTCTCATAGAAGCAGGCCAACCTTTGCGCTTCTCCATGTTCACAATCGGTCGACTTAGCTCCCCGCTCCGTACTGCTATTCCGTCTTACCGCGCCACCACAGCTTACGTGCGACGCAGTGTAACATGTAACGAAAACCATATGAGAGGCAGACCACATTCGAGGTCGTCGATATACCTTAACTAGCGCGGTAGGCTGAGCGGCTAGATCCGTCGAATGCCGTGGAGTCACTTGGGACGACAACATACCGGATCAATGTTGTGGCCAACATAACATGACCCGCCACGCTGCGGGAGCTGCAGCTATAAATGTGACGGTTGTTAGGTATGAACTGTATCGAGCTAGTGTGATATTGAATGACGAATGTTTAGGCATGGAAAGGACGCTGACTACAATCATGAAGATGGCAGTCTGGTTGACCTCGCGCCAATGGTGTCTGATGAATTCTGACCGCGTCGTGGGAGGTTGTGCTAGTCAGGTGAATGATTAAGGACGACCTCGGAATCCGAGACTCCCAGGGCTCTTATGCTGAAGAAACTGAAGATTGCATAAAGAGGAAGTTGCCACGCACCCTACGACACAATGCTGTGGGTTTGGTGTCTTTTTCCTTGGTGTCAACTTTTCATACTGTAGGCGACACAGCATGTCTTCACTAAAGAAGATCTTACCTCTACAGCTGAAGCCCATTCTACAGAGGCTTGCAATATCTAGTAGCTATGTTTTGCTTGTATTCACTCTTTACGGAAGTGCTGCACTAGCCTATTTCGATTTCACATTTCCCTCAAGTCTACTTACTTTCTTATTACAACCTCCACTTCACTTCCACAATCAAGTTGGCATCATAAACGAAAGATCGCAGCTCGGATATGTGCATCATTCTCACCACCACTTACGTCCGGTGTTGGGGCGAATATACTCACACACTTTTATGTTCTATGCAATTCGAAAGAAGTCCACTGAAATACGATCGACGAAAAGACCTCTCAATTTCAGCGCTCAATTGTCATGACCTTGGACATGCACACCTGCATCTAGATCATTCAGGTTGCCTATGCAGAACAAATCCAGTCCCAGGCACAATCGAGGTCAAATGCGAACGGTTATGGGGTGGCAAATTTTGGGACGTCCTTGCCCCAGGTGAGCAGGTGAATTGGTGTAATCGCCAATGGGTCAACTGCACCAACCTGGTAGTGCTACAAAGGGGTGGTGATAGGCAATTGACGCTCGAACAGCAGAAGATTGCTAGGGAAAGAGATTGGTTTGAAGGAGAGTGGACGGGAAAGGGTCAGATAGTAGATTGGCGGGATACTGACTGGGTTGCGATTGCAGAAACCGGCAAGTATCAGCGGATGGAGAAGCAGAAAACGCCTACTGTGGAGATGAAGACGGAATTTGGATTTCCCTCTACCGCTGATAATTGTGATTTGATGGGAATTAGAGCAGACCATACACGAAATAAGACCAATAAGTTGTTGGCAGATCATAAATGTTGGTTGGGGGAGGAGTGCAGGATGACGGATTCGTTGACTACAGATCTTACGACCACAACACGATACCACAAGCGTTCAGAATCGAGTTCAAGACTGAATGCACTATGATTACCTATACCTAATTCTGAAGATCAGATCGCGCCTTCCATGGCCCTGGAGTACAGTACAGACAGCAATCTAATGAATTGCATCACAACGGGTATTGAACCTCTTCAGGTGACAGGACAATCGGGAAGCAGTTTAGATAACTGCAGAGAACAAATAAAAGGTCACATGGCTGAGGGAGCCGGCTCAATGAAAAATGATATAGCTCATTCAGTTGCTCCCATGAATTTCAAGTCGAGGCATGCGATGAAAAGAAGCACAGTTGGATATCTCACTTCTCCTAAAGGTCAAAATAACGAGATCAAACGAAAGAAAAATAAGAAAAGCGAAAAAACAGGCAAACCAGATCGACAATGAGGGGAAATCGGAACAGCCATAGAGGCGTGCAGAAGAATGATATCTTCATGGTGATAGTGCTACCAGAGGTCTGCGAAGTGGTATGCCTGCTGTCGAGTCTTTCCTTTCCTGCAGTTAGATGAGCTAACTATCTGCCTTTTAATCAGGATCAATTATCAAGGACGGATCTATCGCCGCCCCAAACATTACCCAGCAAGAAGGTCAGTCGAGACAATATTCAGAAGCCATCTATGGTAAGGATAAGACCAAACTTGAAACCGAATGGCACACCATTGTTGACTTGACCTCCGACTAATGCATTCGTGTTGGATATGAGTGTGCTCTCATACGGAAGCTGAATTGCCATGAGGGTTATAGGTATTTGATTAGAGATAGGGAGTAGCGTATTCTACAATGAGGCCAGATACCTTCCGCGGTTCTTGTGGGTTGCTCAGATGCTCTGCCTACATATTCATTATATCCTGCTTTGTGATTACGATGGTTTTACCTGGAAAGCTTTAAATGCATAAATTCTGATACAACTTCCTGCGATCTTTCTTTGAGCACTTGACATGGTCCGTTTTCAGATATTTGCAAGAGGACCTCGAAATACGACTAATTTAACCTTGGGTGTCCAACTGACCAATCTTGCAGCGTTCAACTCATATCTTTATTGCTTTTTGTTTCTAGACAATCGTGATGTAAAGAAGGGAGAGGATGCGAGAGCTATATTCAATCTATCGTTCGAGCGATATAACTTGGAGGCCGACAGCACTAAACATATCTACATAACTAGACCATCTTCGGAAGGACAACGGTGTGAATGACAGACGCTCAGTAAAGCAAGTATCATCTCATGACCAGAGAGTATTATGAAATTGTGCTCCTTATTATCCTTAAACTGGCAAACCCTGTGATTCACCTCGTCGCGATAAGTGTAATCATTTGTCACCAATTCACTTTCAGTTTTCCAAACGACCACTGCCAATCCATCGCATGAAGCAGACTTGAAAGCTGTATCGATCTCTATGTTCGACTGTACTATCACGTCTGACTTTCACCACTAATCTTCGACAAGAACCTCACATCCACATGACTGATATCTCAACTCTTCCTCTCGCACTGTCCACCTTTCTCAAATTCAATGTCTCGTTTAGAATCTCACAATTTCAATTTGATCATTGAGCCAGCCTCGACGCAGTCTTCCTCTTGAACTCGACTTACACATCAAGCAAATTTCCCTTTCGACGCCCATCCTACCAGTAACAGATGCTCAGCCTCAAAATGTGTTCCGAAACCATCGTCACCTACGCCTGCAGATGCAAAGTCATCTTAACAACCATCTGCTACGCACACGTAGCTCACACCCTCCAGCAAAAAGACAACACTATATGTCCCTATTCTCAAGCAGAGCAACGTCATGAGAAGTATGCATTCTCCTCCTTAGGCTGCGGCGTGGGTACCCATAGGTGGGTTTTTGGACTTTTCAACCCACCCATGGGTAACCTATGGGTAGTGTGGGTAGGTTGGATAGGTGGTATACCTACCCATGGGTTACCTATGGGTTGCCAAGAACCTACACGTGATTTTCATAAAAATAATGTAAGTATAGAGTATATATACGTGATTTTCATAAAAATAATATAAATTTAAATCTACTTTATACTAATCATTCTACTAATTATAATTATAGGATATTATTATAAGTTATAATATATTATATAATTACTTAAATTTTAAAGTGAATACAATTTCTTCTTTTTTATATTTCTTTTTAAGAAAGATTAGAATAAAGCTAAGAACCTAGTTAGTAATAATAGACTAAATCTATTTATTATAACTAAATATTAAGAATCTAGTTATATATAGTCTTAGTATTTATACTAACTATATATTCTTAGTTTGGATTATAATATATTTTATATAGATAATAGTAAGATTAGTTATTAGATCGATTAGTATAAAGATTAATATAAAATATAAAAATATATAAAACTTACTTAAAAACTTTATAATAAGTATTTTCTCTATTACCTTTTGAAGAGCTTCGAGTATAAAAGATTAAAAGTGGATTTCAAACTTTTTTAAGTTTTAATAAATTTCTTATATAAATTAACTAAAACAACTTTTTGGAATTAAAAGATCTATTATCTTTTGATATTTTCGAATCTCAAATAAAGTACTTTTTAAAATAAATAGTTAGTATTTACTTATAATAATTATTATACTAATTAACTTACTATTAGCTTGATATCTTCTTTTAAGTTTAGAGAGAGAGTTAAATTTTATTTGCTTTTTTAAATATTTAATTAGAATTACTATTTTATTACTTTGTTTATATAATTGCTTTATACTATATCTAATAGAAAGTTACTTAGTATATAATATCTTAAATTGTAAATTAGTATAAAGATTAGTAGGTTTATAATAAGTAACTTATTATAAAGATAATATAATTAATAGATTTTTAAAGAAGAGATTATAATATTTATTTTAGAAGAGCTTATAAAAATAAAGTATATTAAATATATAATTTATATTTTAAAATTAAAGTTTTATATTATATTTAATATTTATTTTTTATCTTTAATTTTATCTTTACTTTTCTCTTCACTTTATTAAATTCTAAATTCTTCTTTATTCTTTCTATTTAATACTAATCTTCTTACTAATCTTTAATACTCTATATTATAATAGTAAGTAAAGTATATATTTATCTATATTGTTTATATTAATCTTTATATTAATTTATAAATCAAAGTATAAAATATTGAAATCACTTTCTTAAAATCCTTATATTATAAAAATATATAAATATAATAAAAAGTTTAGTTAAGATATATTATACTTTTAAATTGAAAAGGTGAAGAATACTAATTAAATAATTATTATTTATATTAAAAGGAAAGTAAGGAAATCTATATAATATCTTATAACTAATATTATTATTAAAGTTAAACTATTTGTAACTTGTATTATAGAGGTTATATTGAAAAAGTAGGTTATTCTTATAATAATATTTATACTAATATTTATATTAATTTATAATAGTGTTATAACTCTAAGTTATATAGATACTTAAAGACTTTAGATTTAGAGAGTGAAACTACGATTATAGCTACTATATTAAGAATAATACTAGATATTAGAACTAATAATATTCTCTTAGTAGAAATCTATTAATAGAACTCTATTAACAAAACTATATTAATAAGTACTTTTAATAGAACTTTAAGTAAAGATAAATATACTTAGTAGAATAAAAATAAGATAGAATAGTCCTAGATTAGAGTTATATAATTTAGAGTATTTATTACTAATTAGTGAAGAGTACTACTAAGTACTTTACTTATTATTACTTACTATTAAGTAGAGATAAATAACAATAATACAAAGGTTTATATAAGTAGATAGTTTTCTTATAATATATAAAGTTTTATACTTAACTTAATTAATTAAATCAAATTATTACTTATATTTATTATTATAATTATAATCGATTTATACTATAATTATTATTAATAATAAACTTTATAATATTACTATATAACTTTATTATCGCTTAGTAATCAAGATTCTAATTACTTCTATATAACTTAGAAGATAAGTATTTATAATACTTTAAATATTATTATTACTTTTGTATATCAAATTGATATCTCTATTATATCTGAATTAAATAGCTAGATTAATATCTAGACCGCCACTACTCTAGAGAACTAATAAGATATAGAAGGTAATATTAGAATAGATGAATTATATAAGATTATAATCTTAAAAACTTTTAAAGTAGCTTTGTTAGATAAATATAAAGATAATTATTATAAACTCGAAATATTTTTACTCTAAATCGAAATATATATTATTTTTAATTAGAATAAATTCAATCAACGATCTATAGTAAATAGCTAGGCTACTTTGTATCTTAGAAGGGAAATAGCTAAGTAGATCTAATTATATCTATAAGATTTTTTCAATAAAAAATTAGTGGATTATATACAATTTACTAAAATTATCTTTAATTTCTTCGAAGAATTTAAAATAGAAATTTATTAAGTATTTAGTATTACTAATAAAAAAAGAGTTGTAAAAGAGAAACTCTATAAATTAATATAAACTAGATCAACTATAAAATATATTATTGAATTTAGATACTATATAAATATTATGGAATAGAGAGATAAAGCGATTATAAATTATTATTATAGAGAGTTTAAACTAATTATTAAATTTAAGCTAGAAAGGTTTATTAAATATAATAATTTAAATACTTTTATCGAAGAATCTATTTAAATAGATAATATATTATATAAATATTAGTAAAATAAATAAGTAAAGTAATCTTAAAAGAGTAAAGGATATTATAAATCTAATTAATTAAAGAAATATAATAGTGATTATAATAACTTTATATAAATAGATATTATTATATCTTATAGTAACCTTTCCTAAAGAGAAAGAGACTATAAATAAGAAAAGAAGTTTTACTTTGAATATAGATTTCAAGGTCATTTAATAAGAGACTATTAAAAGAAGTTTTAAAGATAGAAACTAAAGAAAAATAAGAAAAGGAAGAGATAACTTAATATATTAGTAAGAAGAGATACTTAAAATATATCTAAATATTAAATCAGTATAATAAATAGATAATTAAAAGATTAAGATAACGATTATATATTACTATTATAAATAGTATATTATAACGATTACTATTTAATATACTAGTTAAAGAAGGATAATATAAATTAGTATTTTAAGAAATTATAAAAGAAGAGAAATTAAATAAATATATTTACTTAATAATTAAAAGATATAATATATACTTTACTATAAATAGATAAAGAATAAATTATTGAAAAAAGAAATAATATATAGAGAGTTAGAGTTTAGATTTATTTAAACTAAGTAGTTAAGTATTATAACTATACTAGAAACTTTGAACTTAAAGTAGGCAAAGTCTATATATTAAAATATATAGATAGTAAGTGTTTTGAATAGAAATAATTTGAAATAGAAAAGACTTACTAGAAACTTTCTAGAACTAATTTCGAGGATACTATATTCTAAGTTAAGTAATATTAAATTATATTCCGATATTTAAGAAAGATATAACTCTAGTATTAGATTAGAAATAAAGAGAATATTTATATTAAATAGCTAGTTATATAGTTTTTAATAGAAGGTTAAATATATTATATAAAATCGATAAATGAAGGAGTTAAAATATAATAGAATATATTAACTATAGAACTTTATTATAAAATACTCTATATTAATTAAAAATAACTTGTAAAGTTATTTAGAGAGCTGGCTAGAAAGCTAAGAAACTCTTTAAGAATATAATAGTTCCTTTATATAATATATATAAATAAGTAATTACTTCGAGTAGTAATAGACTTAAAAGTAATAGAAAATTTTATAGTATTAAAAGCTACTATTTTAATAAAATTGTGAACTTTTAAGAAACTAGTTCTATATATATTATATCTAGTTAATAGGTAATTAGCTATAAGAAATAGATTAGTTTAGTATAAAATATAAGAATTCGAAATATAAATAAAATAATATTCTAAACGGATATAGATGGATTTAGTTTTACAAGAAGGATATCAAATAACTTTGAGAATATTATAATTAGTATATTATAATCTGTATATCAACTAAGTTGAAAGGACTTTGAAGTTAGATAAATATAAATATAAAACGAAGTTTATATAAAGTTCTATAGAACTAATACTTCGATTTAGGAAGTAATAAGAAAAGCTATCTATATTAAAAGCAAATAATACTTTAGAGATTAGATATCTAATCTAAGATCTTTTATTAAAGGATATACTAATAAAGTACTAGAAATATATAAAGATCTTTAAGGAAAGGCTTTAAAAGGATACTTTATTAAAGTATTAGCTTTAGGATTATAAGATAAAATTAAAAGAAGGAAAGGAATTATTATTCTTATTAATTATATTATTATCGGAAAAGAAGTTTAAACTGCTTTATAAATACCTCGATGAAAATTTAATTAAAGGATTTATTAGAGAATCCTCTTTATTTACAAAAGTATCGATTTTCTTTATACTAAAGAAAGGGGATAAAAAAGATAGATTTATTATTAACTATCGAAAGTTTAATATTATTATTATTAAGAATTAATACTTGTTATTATTAACTAGTAAGCTATAAGATCGAATCGGGAAAGCTAAATATTTTACAAAGTTAGATTAATATATAAGATTTAATTTAATTCGAATTAAAGAAGATAACAAATAGAAGATTATATTCTATATTTAATATAGATATTATAAGTATTAGATAATACTCTTCAAACTTATAAACGTACTAACTATATATATAAAGCTAGTTAATAACTTATTAAGGAAGTATCTTAATAATTATTATATAATTTACTTTAATAATATTTTAATCTTTATTAAAACCTT
>JANGZZ010000291.1:0-31614 GCA_026225955.1 Clarireedia paspali | reverse complement strand
TAATTTAAATTAAATTGAATTTTATATATTAATTTAATTTTATAAAATATTTAATCTTTTTAATTCGATCTTATAATTTATTAACTAATAGTAATAAATATTAATTTTTAATAGTAATAGTATTAAACTTTTAGTAATTAATAATAAATTTATTTTTCTTATTCTCTTTCTTTAATATAAAGAAAATTAATACTTTTATAAATAAAAAGAACTTTCTAATAAATTCTTTAATTAAGTTTTTATTAAAGTATTTATAAAGTAATTTAAACTTCTTCTTTAATAATAATATAATTAATAAAAATAATAATTTCTTTCTTTCTTCTAATTTTATTTTATAATTTTAAAACTAATACTTTAGTAAAATATTCTTTTAAAGTTTTTCTTTAAAGATTTCTATATATTTCTAATACTTTATTAATATATCTTTTAATAAAGGATTTTAAATTAGATATTTAATTTTTAGAATATTATTCGCTTTTAATATAAATAGTTTTTCTTATTACTTTCTAAACTAAAATATTAGTTTTATAGAATTTTATATAAACTTTATTTTATATTTATATTTATTTAATTTTAAGATTTTTTCAACTTAATTAATATATAAATTATAATATATTAATTATAATATTCTTAAAGTTATTTAATATTTTCTTTATAAAATTAAATCTATTTATATTTATTTAAAATACTATTTTATTTATATTTCGAATTTTTATATTTTATATTAAATTAATCTATTTTCTATAACTAACTACTTATTAACTAAATATAATATATATAGAACTAGTTTTTTAAAAGTTTATAATTTTATTAAGATAATAGCTTTT
Source organism: Clarireedia paspali (assembly GCA_026225955.1). NCBI lineage: Eukaryota > Fungi > Ascomycota > Leotiomycetes > Helotiales > Rutstroemiaceae > Clarireedia > Clarireedia paspali. Next base: position 30,787 of record JANGZZ010000291.1, on the reverse strand, counting down.
AATATTATAAAATTTTTTATTACTTCTAAATCTATTATTATTTAAAGTAATTATCTATTTATATATATTATATAAAGGAATTATTATATTTTTTAAAAGACTTTTAATTTCTTAACTAGTTTTTTAAATAACTTTATAAGTTATTTTTAATTAATATAAAGTATTTTATAATAAGTTTTTATAATTAATATATTCTATTATATCTTAACTTTATTATTTATTAATTTTATATAATATATTTAACCTTCTATTAAAAACTATATAACTAATTATTTTATATAAATATTCTTTTTATTTTTAATTTAATATTAAAGTTATATCTTTTTTAAATATTAAAATATAATCTAATATTATTTAATTTAGAATATAATATCTTTGAAATCTATTCTAAAAGGCTTTTAGTAGATCTTCTTTATTTCAAATTATTTTTATTTAAAATACTTATTATTTATATATTTTAATATATAAACTTTATTTATTTTAAGTTTAGAGTTTCTAATATAATCATAATATTTAATTATTTAATTTAAATAAGTTTAAACTTTGACTTTTTAAATATTATTTCTTTTTTTAATAATTTATTCTTTTCTAATTAATATATTAAATAATAATTATTATAATATATTATCTATAATAATAATATATAATTATTATCTCGATCTTTTAATTATCTATTTATTATATTAATTTGATATTTAGATATATTCTAAATATTATTTTTTATTAATATATTAAATTATTCTTTTCTTTTTTTATTATATTTTAGTTTATATCTTTAAAACTTTTTTTAATAATCTTTTACTAAGTAATTTTAGAATCTATATTCAAAGTAAAGTTTCTTTTTTTATTTATAATCTTTTTCTTTTTAAAAAAGATTATTATAAAATATAATAATATTTATTTATATTAGATTACTTTTTAAATTAGACTTTTATTTTTCTTTATTTTTATAATAATAACTTTTATTATAATCTTAATTATATTCTTTATTTATTTATTATCTTTATTTAAACTTATAAAGATAATTATTATAATTAATTAAATTTTTAATAAACTTATTAAAATTTAAACTTTCTTTTTCTCTTTTAAATTCTAAATAAACTTCTAATTTAAATTTCTTTTAATAGTAGTTTATAATAATAGTTTAATTCTATTTAATAATTCTAATATATTATCTAAATTTAATAATATATTTAATAGTTAATTCTATTTATTTAATTTTAAATAACTTTTCTTCTATTTAATTTACTTTATAGAAGTTTTTAAAAATTCTATAAATTTCGATCTTGAATTTATAAAAGATATTGAAAATTATTTTTATTAATTTTCTTCAATTCTTTTTTTACTTTTAAAATAATTATAAAGATATAATTAAATCTATTTAATAACTTCCTCTTTAAAATATAATATAATTTAAATACTTTTAGATTCTTTAATAATAAACTTTTCTTTATTAAATCTAAAATATATTTCTAATTATAATAAAAAGATATTAAACTTCTATTAGTTCTTTTAATATTTATTAAATAAAATTACTTTAAAAACTTTAATAATAATAACTTTTTAATTTATATCAACTATATTAATATTATTATTTTAATTAAATATAATAGAGTTATTAAAAGTTAGTAATTCGAATATAATAAAAGATATTAATTTAATATATAAAAGTAATAATAATATTTAAAGTATTATAAATATTTATCTTCTAAATTATATAAAAGTAATTAGAATCTTGATTACTAAATAATAATAAAGTTATATAATAATATTATAAAGTTTATTATTAATAATAATTATAAAATAAATCGATTATAATTATAATAATAAATATAAATAATAATTATAACGATTTTAATAAATATATTATAATAATAATTATATATTAAATTATATAACTTAGTATATATATATTAATTATATATAATCTTTTACTATATATAAACTCTTTTAATTTTAAACTCTTCTTAGTTTTTTAATTATTAATTTTAAGATTATTTAATACTTTTATTAATAATCTTATTATATTATTAACAACTTAATAATCTTTTTAACTATATTAATAATTATCTAAATAATATTATTATAAATCTTTTTTTATTTTTAAATCCTTTTAATAATTCTTTAAATAATAAAAGTAGATTTATTTTAGTTTATTAATATATAGTATTTACTTTTTTATTATTTATAAACTTGTTTAAATTCTAAAAGACTTAATTTAATAATATTTATATTTTAAATACTTTCTTAAAAATATTTATATATTTTATCTTTTAATATCTTTAATTAAACCTTTTAATAAGAAGACTTTTTAATCTTTTTTTTTAAAACCTAATTTGATATTTAAAAACTTATTAAATCTAATTAAGTATTATTTTAAATAGAAAATAAATTATCTTTAGAATATAATAAAAGTAAACCTTTTATATTTATTTATTTATATTAATTAGAAATTACTCGCTTTATTTAAAATATTAATATTTATTTATAAAGAGAGTAATATTAAAAAGATAAAGATATTTAAAAAGCTTTCTTTATTATTAATCTATTAATAATAATTTTTTTAATCTCTTTTAATCTAATAGTTAATATATTATTAAAGTAAATATAATAAATCTAAGTTTAATTTATAATACTTATAAATAAAATAGAATAATAGTTATTATTATAACTTATAATCGAATATAATATAATAATAATTTATAATATATTTCAAACTCTAATTCTAACTCTAATAACTTATATATTAATTAAAGTTCCCTTTTTAAAATTTAAACTTTCTAATAATTAAAAAACTTCTATTTATATATAAAAGAAAATAATTAAAAGTTAAATATATTAATATATTAATAACTTTATAAATAATAACTTTAAATATTAATATATTATTAATTAAATTAAAAGTTTAATATTATAATTTATTAAAAGATATTATATATATAATATATATACTTTTAACTTATTAATTAAAAATATTATTTACTTTCTAATAGATTTAATTAAATAGTAAAAGATATAAAATATTTATCACTATTTAATTTAAAAGAATAGTATTAAGTTTAAGTTATTTTATTAGTAGTTTGAACTATTAACTAATCTAGTTAATAAAAGTAATAATAATAATTATTCTAAAAGTAATATTAAGAAGCGAATTAATTTTATTCGTAAATTTAATTAAAATTACTATATATATTCTCTTATAAACTATTTTATAAATAAAAACTATAAAGAAAATATTATAATTCTTTATATTATTAATAATAATAATATAAGTATTATAATTATAAAGAAGATTTATAAACTATTTATAAAAGTTATAATAATTATAATTAATTATTATAATTATATTATATTTTATATTTAAAGTTAATAATTTATTATAAACTTTATTATTACTTTTATTATTAATATATTATAAAAAGTATTATAAAATATATTTAAAAACTAATTATAATTACTTATAAATATATTTTAATATTTCTTCTTTATATTTTAATAAACTACTTTATTTATTTAAATAAATAAATATTTAAGAAATTTCTTTTCTTTTATATATTATATTTAAACTTTTTATTATATAATAAATAAAATTAAAAAGTATAAAAATATATTAAAAAAGTTTAAAAAGAAAAATATATTATTAAAAATAGAAATTAAAATTATTATATATATATATTAATTAGAGAATAATTAAATAAAAGATAATATTTAAATAAAGATTTCTTTTTAAATAAATTAAAAGATATAAAGTATTTAGATTTAATAAAACTTATAAATAAGAACTATTTAATAATATTATATAAACTAGTAAAGAATAATATTATTTATTAAATTAATATCTTTATTAACTTTAAAACTAATATATTTACTTTAATTAATATTTCCTTTTTATAATAACTTTATTATAATTTCAAGCTTATAATTAAATATTTAAAGATATCTTTATAGATTAAAAGATATAATAATATAAATAAATTATTAATTATTTATTATACTTTATTTAATTTTATAATTAATAATTATATTTAATTATTTACTTTTTTTCTAATTACTTACTTAAGTAATTATATTATAATACTAGATTATAAATAATTTATAAAGAATTATATATTAGTTAATTATATTTAATAATACTTTATTTAGTTAAAAGATCTACTTTTAATAATAACTTATATAAGAAATTATAATATTAGTATATTATAATATAAACTAAATAAGATTAATAAGATTTATTAAAAGAATATAATTTAATATAATTTAAAATTTAAATTAGAAAACTGAGAATTAAAGTTATATAAAGAAAAAATATATTTTATTAATAAAGTAATTATTATAATAAAGTATATTAATCTTTTATTTATAAATATATTTATTATATAAATTATATTTCCTAACTTTTATAATTATATAAAATTATTAATAGTTCTATTAAAAATATAATTAATTATATAAAGAAGAAATTGAAATTAATTAAATTATTAATTTCTATATTTAATAATATATTATTTTAATAACTTCTTAAACTCTTCTAAATTCTATTATTATAAAGAAAACTAAGTACTATTAAGATATATATAATCTTAATTATTATTATAATATATATTTATAAGAATAATAATAATAATAAACTTTTTATAATTATTTTATATAAAGTTAATTATCTTATTAATAAATATAAAAAATAGTAAATTTTGAAATAAAACTTTATTATTTTAATTATATAATTATTAGCTTTAATAAATTATAATATTAATATTAAATTATTAATTCTAACTAAATATATTATATATATTTATATATTCTTTAAAACTAAATTAAATATTCTTTTATTTTACTATTTATATAATTATAAAATCTAGTTAAAAAGTGATAATAAAAAAGCTTTTAAATATAATTTACTTTATAAAATATTATTAAAAGAACTAGAAGTAGTTAAAGAATATATTATAAATAATTTAATAAAAGACTTTATTAAACTAAATTAAATACTTTTCACTACTTTTATTTTATTTATAAAGAAACTTAATAGTTCTTTATATTTATATATTGATTTTCGAACTTTAAATACCTTTATTTATAAAGATAAATATTTACTTCTATTAATTAATAAGACTTTAATCTAATTATTAAAGGTTAAAGTATTTATTAAATTAAATATCTATTAAATATTCTATTATATTTAAATAGATCTAGTATTTAAAAAGTATATTATCTTCTATATTTAATATAATATATATAAATATAAAGTTATATCTTTTAAATTAATTAATAGTTTGATAATATATTAGTATTATATAAATAATATTTTATTTGATTTTCTTAATATTTTTTATATAATATATTTAAATAATATTTTAATTTACTTTAAAAATAAATTTAAATATACAATTTATATTATTATAATACTTTAAAAACTTAAAAATATAAACTTATAAATTAATTTAAAAAAGTATAAATTTAATATTAAATATATAAAGTATTTTAAATTTATTATTTTAACTAATAATATTAAAGTTGATTTCAAGAAAATCTTTATAATTTAAAGATAAGAATATTTAATTATTATTAAAGATATTTAATCCTTTTTAAACTTTTATAATTTTTATTAATAATTTATCTACGATTTTAGTATTATTATAAAACCTCTAGTTAATTTAATAAAAGTAGTTATACTTTTTAATTTTAATATTAACTACTAATAGTTATTTAATATCTTGAAAAAGATATTAACTTTTATTCTACTTTTAAAATATTATAATTATAATCTCTTCTATATATTAGAAACTAATATATCTAATAGTATTATTATAAATATATTTTTATAGAAATATAATAATAATTAGTTCTTAATAGTTTATTTCTTAAAAATAATATAGTTTACTAAATTTAATTACAAAGTTTATAATAAAGAAATATTTATAATTATAAAGTTATTTATAAACTAATATACTAAGTTTATAAATACTTTATATTAGATATAAATTTATATAGATTATAAAGTTTTAGAATACTTTATAATTATTAAAACCTTTAATACTTATTAAATTTAATAGATTGAACTTTTAATTAATTATTATTTTCTTATTATATATTATTTAAATAAAGAAAACCTTATAGTTAATATCTTAACTTATAAAATTAATAAATTAGATTTATAAAATAAATCTAAAAAGTAATAGTATATATAGTAATTACTTAAAAATATATAATTTAATTCTTAGATTTTAACTTTCTAACTAAAGTTTAATTTTAAAGAAATACTATTTGAGATTAATATAATATTAATATTAATAAACTTTATTAACTTAATTTTATATATATTATAAATTAATTAAAAGTATAATTCTTTTTATATTTTAAAAGTTAATATAAAAGTAAATAGTTTAATTATTAAATTAGAAATCAAAGAAAGTTTATTATTATATAATAGTTATTTTATTATTCTTAATATTAAAAACTTAAGAACTCTTTTTATTTATAAAGTATATAATTTAATAACTATAATATATCTAGATATTAAAAAGACTTAGTTACTTTTTATAAACTATTATTAATATATAATATAGATTAATATTATAATATATATTTATAACTATTATATATATTATTATAGTTTAATTTTTAGAAATAAAATATTTAGTTTATTTTACTTATTATTAATTTCGATATATATATAAGAATATATTATTATAGATTATTATAACTTTAATAAAAATAAATATAAATATAATAATATATTAGTTATTATCAACTAGTTAAATAAGTAGGTAATTATAATTCTATATTATAAAACTATTATTTTTTAAAAATAAACTAAACTTTATATTATATATATTTATTATTATTATAATCTACTAATAACTATATTTTCTAATTATAAATTATAATTTATTTTCTTCTTTTAAACTAAGTTCAATAATATTTTTAAAATTAAAATAAAGTTATTTATAACTAATTATTCTCAAATTAATAGATAAATAAAAATCTATAATTAGTATTTATAAAAATGATTATAACTCTTTATAAACTATTACTAAGATAATTAATTTGAATTTCTACTAATAATAAATTATATTTAGTTAATATTATTATATTTATCTTTTAATAATTTACTCTCTTTCAAAGTTTTATATAATTATATTTTTAAAACTACTTAAGATTAAAAGTAGAATAAGTAACTCTTAATTAATAATCTTAATATTTAAAAAGTATATATATATATTTACTATAATTAAGAAATATTAGAATATATCTAATTAATACTTTTTATTATTTAGAGATATATAAAGAAAGAAGTTAATAAAAAGTAAAAATTAGTTAACTTCGATATTAATAATTATATCTAATTAAATATATAATATTTATCAATTTAGTAACTATTAAAGAAACTAGATTATTTTATTAATAAATACTTTAAAGTTTTAAAAAAAGTTAACTATTTATATTATTTAGAATTATCTAATATAATAAGAATATATAATATTTTCTCTACTAATAAATTATATAAAATAATTAATAATTTATTACTTAGTTAATATAATAAACTTTTACTATTTATTAATATTACTAAAACAAATAAATATAAAGTAAAAGAAGTATTAACTTATTATTAGTATAAGAAAATATTAAAATATTAGGTTTAATAAAAAGATTATAATATAGATTTAATATAATATAAAGTATTAAATTTAAAAACTTCTTTAATACTTCTTTATAACTTCTATTATATAAATCTAAAGGTATTTAACTTCTTAATATTATTTCTAGAATAATTATAATTATAAGAAGTTAATAAAAATAATTATAATTATATTAAAAGCAATTATCTAATAATAATAATTAATAAAAAGAAGTTTATAATAATATAAACTAAAGGATAAAATATACTTTTACTTTTTCTTTCTTAAAACATTTATTTAATAACTATTTAATTACTTATATTTATTTATTAACTTTATAGAATATTACTTGATAATTAATTAAAATATTTAAAAACAAGTTTTTTTAAAAAAAAAAAGTAATATAACAATTTTAATAAATATATTATAATAATAATTATATATTAAGTTATATAACTTAGTATATATATACTAACTATATATAACTTTTTACTATATATAAACTTTTTTAATCTTAAACTCTTTTTAGTTCTTTAGTTATTAATTTTAAAGTTATTTAATATTTTTATTAGTAATCTTGTTATAGTAACTTGATTTTAATTAATTAAAGTTAAATATAAAGTTTTATATATTATAAGAAAACTATTTATTTATATAAACTTTTATATTATTATTATCTTAGTTATTCTAATTATTCTAGTTAATTAATTTAACTAAGATAATTAAAATAATTATATTATATAATTATTAAATAGTCTTCTTTTTATTTAAAGTTCTATTAAAAGTATTTAATAATATTACTTTATAGAATTCTACTAATAAATTTCTATTAAGAGAATATTACTAATATTAATATTTAACTAATAATTATAATTATAAGTTTTACTCTTTAAATCTAAAGTCCTTAAATATTTATATAATCTAAAGTTATAATAATTATATATTATTATAAATATATATTTAAAATTATTATTTATTTATAAAAAAAAGAAATAATTTTAAAATAATAATAATAAAACTAATAATTTTAATATTAATAAAAATTAATAAATTAAAATTAATAAATAAAAATTAATAAATAAAAAATTTATATATAATATATTCAATTAATACTTTTAATTTATTATATAGTATAATTTCTTTATAATAATAATTCTTAAAAGATTAATAAAATATTATTTTTAAAAAAGTTTAAAAAACTTTAAATAAAAGTTAAAATAAAAAAATTAATATTTAATATAAATTAAAAGTTTGTATTATTTATATATAGATTTTCAATATTCTTATAATTATTAAATATAAATTAGTTATATTTAATATTAATATTATATAAATTATTTATTTTATATCTTTTTTCTTAATACTTTAATATAATTAAATAAAAAATCAATCTATTTATATTTACTTATATATTTAAAGTATATATATAATAGATATTCTATTTATAATACAAGGTGTTTAAACTTAAGTATACAGGTATTTATCGTGATAATTCAGTTTATATAATTTGTTTATACCGGAAATCTCTTTATACTGGAGCTAACAAGCCGTACTTTTTGATTCGGTATAACCAGAGTTGACTGTGTAATCTCTATAAGTATGGCGACCTCCAACGAACCCGATCCTCGATTCGACGGCCAAGTATTGACCTACAAACCAGAATCAATCATAGCAGCAATAGAAACCTATTATAAAGCCCTAAGTAAGCTTCCCTATATCGAAGAATCTGACATTATCTCCCCTCCCACATCTGGCTGGCCGAATATCACAGAATCCAACTTCGCACCACTAGAGAAGACTAATGCTGTGATTGACCTCCTCAAGCACCTTTCATATCTGCAGAATCCAGACAAGGAGAAAGGCTATGCGATCGCGTTTAGGACATTTCCTATTGATTACACTACTGCACTATTCAGAGAGCCGATTGATATACAGGAGGCAAAGAATTTCAAGCCTGACCTTGCCTAGCCAGAAGATGCAGTCAAAGGCTAGGTTATCCCCTTGACGATGAGTGAGGACCACTATTGGGGGAATTAGTAGCTGCTCGATACTACTGATAGTATATTATCCTTCTCGCGGTCTTCCTTGGACCTTTGCTAAGGGCATCAAGGCACTGTGACAGATTAGGCATATAACAACTCTATCGAAGCCGATATCGACTACGCCCCCGATGACCCAAGATCATGGCGCAATACATGTGGTGAGACGAAGAAGCTTGAGGATCTCTTGGCTGAATGGAGAAACAAGTTTGAAAGCTTGTATTGGGTTGCCTTCACAGATCCTACTGGGAGGGAGAAGGTCTAGAATGATGAAGATATACAGAGAGATAAGGATATAGAGTACTGTGAGGAGCTGTAAGCTATTATCAGAAAACATGGATAGCCTGATGATTTTAAGAGGCAGGAGTATAATGAAGCGTTAGAAACGTGGATAGAGGATTATCAGACCTAGGAGAAGACCTATTAGATACACCAAAGTGTCTCGCAATATTTGAAACTGATTCATCGACGATTTGTTTTCGTCTTGCATATTCTGTAAATCATAGATAGAGGATGATCAGAGACAAAGGAGGAGAATTATACAGAAAATCTACATGTTTGGTCATATTATAGGCAGACTAATCAATGCTTTTCAACCATCTTGGCTTTTCTACGCAGCATAGATTGCATAAACGTAGGTGAGATGCGATGTTGAGGAGAATTGCAAGTCATTGTAAATATCTCCAATCTGATATTTGAACATCTAGCTGCTGACTCCTACGCAATAGTATTCTTGAGCCCAGAAGGGTTAAGGCGCGGAGGGGTCCGTTGGGAACGACATTCCTTACAGAAATCAATGAGCCAGAAGACTATAATAGTGATTGATTGTGAGCGGGCGTGCACGTGGTTTAGATAAAGTAAGCTAAATAACTATATCATCAATAAACTCCCAGTCCCCAAAATTCACGACCATGTGATCTATGACTCGATCGATCACGATACCCCCCAAAATGATTCTCAAGTGCATCAAATTCTTCAGTCCTTCGGAGCAGGAGCAGCCTCAGGATCATTTGACAATAGAGCTTCAATCTCAGCACCCCTTCTTCTTCTCTCCTCTAACGAAACCTCTTCTTTGGGGGATCTCGACCAACCAAGTCCCAATTCAGGATACTGAAGCGGGATCTCGCCTGATTTGGGTAAGATATCCAAATAAATAGGCCATGGTTTGCCCAACCAGCCTGCACGATTGTCGTGGTCTTGACGTTGATTTGCTGTCAGAGGATGAACGAGAACGCTGGATTCAACATCAGATATATGAATATATGACCTCCTCCAGCAAAACTCACCTTAGATTTCCCCTATTAGAAGCCAGATAGAAATAAACATCCGAAAAGGAAGAGTCCGGAACCCAAACTACAGCATAAACTTATCAGCTCCAACTTTCCAAGAACCACTTCAAGAACACTAACTTTCATAACTCCCAGCAGGATGTGGTCCCATAGGTGATTTATTGACTCGGAACAAAGGGACAGCAACGAATGCACCTAGGCAAAGCATCAGAGAACTTTCTTGTGGTCGATCAAAGTAAGTATACCATCACGGCGCAGCCTCAAAACAGCATCACGAAGAGACAAAGCTGCTGCAGTCTCAACTGGTGATTGAAGCAAGAAATAGATGTGGAAATGCCATTCTCGGGTTCGGCTTTCGACCACCGTTTGTAGATCATGTTGCGGGGTCGGCACGGCTGCGTCGTGATCGTGTGAGACTTTGGTCATATTGAGGTAATGGACTAAGAGTTTCTAGACTGGATGCTTCTTGTGCTGTTGAATGTGTGTGATGTTAGGAAGGGGAATAGAACAGAGTCCAGTAGATAACACGAGTACGATTATTACAGTAGGACTTTAGTAAGGTATGAACTGACATCAAAAACGCCGACGCTAATAAGCGAGGCAATTAATCAAATGCACGTGTGTTTGATAATACTCACCACTTTTTTATTAATCTGATACCAGGCTAATTAATTATATAAGAGTATTATATTATTTATTTTTATTTATTTTATAATATTTTTTAGGGAGTTGTAACGATATATTATAGAAATAAGATTATACTATTCTTAGAATTAACAACTAGAGAGTTAAAAGAATTAAAAAGCTTTAAAGACTTATATATAAGTAGTAATTATATAAGTAACGTGCTTAAAGCACGTGCACGCTAGGTATGCTCAAAGGTCTGTCCCACCACCAAGGGTGATATCTTGAGAAATCAAGCGACCAAGTTAATATAATATATAAAGATTATTAATATAATATATTTATAATATTAAATTATTAGAAAAGTAATTTAAAATATAAAAGATAATATATTCAAAATAATATTATAAATAAAAAAATTATTTATATTAAATAAAAAGATTTTAAATAAATTAATTACTTTTATTATAAATTATTAATATTTAATTCAAATAATCAATATATAATAAAATATATATTTAAAAGAAATTTAATTAAAATATTTATAAAAGTAATATATTATAATATTTAATAAATAATATAAATTTTATATAAAATACTTTTTTATTTAAAAATAAAAAGAAAATAATATTATTTATAACTATTATATTATTAACTTTAAAATAAAACTAATAATAATATATATATAAATTATAAAAGGTTATAAAAATATAATAAGAAAATATAAAAGATAAAATATATTAGATATATTCAAATAAAAAAATACTTATATATAAAAATATTATTTAGTATAATAAGTATATAACAGAGTATAATTATATAAGTAATTTTTTTTTAGAAGTTACTTGACCCTTTTTTTTCACATAGATGGTCTGGGCTTACATCAATTTAATATCGAATATAGAAATATAATTTGTTTATATAAACCTTCGTTTTTATTATCTACTGTTCCAGTTATTCCAGTCGCACTGGGACAGCTGGGACAGCTGGAACGGCTATATCACTGTACCAGGGTTCTACTATGACTAACCAGTCATTGAGCCTAAGGTCCCTGAGTCTTATATCCTATTAGTGCAACCATTCGTAACATATATATCAAGCACCCTAGAGGATCGCTACTCACGAGTTCCAAGCCGTGACATACTCTATTCTGCATCGACGTAGTCATAGCACAAGTAGCCGCCCTTAATGTCCATAACATCGGTAATGGTAATGTTTGGCAGGAGCCCCAGAGTGCTGAGAACATGCGTTAGAGTAGTGATATTGGCTGGGTCTCCGGGTTGATGATCTGTAACTGGAGGGATCGTTGTGCACGGAAACCCACCGCAACTGAGGGTCTCATTGCCGGGTGCCTCGGGGAAGCCTCCTGTGCCTTGCTTGTTAGAACCAGAAATGTCGGCTAAGCGCGTCGTCAAGTTAAGCGCCTGCCAGTCCCACCAGACCTTATCGAGCCAAGTGTGATGCAGATAGAATATCGGGTCACCTGGCGATGAGATCGGGTTCACCATCTGTATAAATGTCAGCCATCTGGTCCTTGTTCATATTTCCTGTTATCTCACCTCACGTCCGACGCCTCCATGTCCACCTGAATGTGGTCGATTCTCAATACATGGCCAAGCTTGCAAAAAGGTATCATGTTTATAACAAGCATCAACTTCGGACTGAGCAGAACCTTCACTAGACCGATCACTGATAGCACGGTCGATGCAGTGGTCGTGGATTGCGTAACCCGGTCCAAGCGAGTTAGTATAGTTGACAAATGGGCCATCAGTAATACATCCATCTTCCTTACGACCATCACCCCCAAAACCGAATACAGAGTCGAAGATAACAGACTGAGAGAAGTTTCCTGCATCCTTGGGCTCATCCCAGTATGGCTGCGAACCATTGTAGTTGCACTCCGTCTTCAGGAAGTACTCGTGGGTATGCATCAAGAGACGGTGGTATGGCAGGAAGGCCCCCGTACCATGGACCGAGGCTGCTTGGATTTGGTGATTGGCTTGCAACTCGTCGAACAAGGTCCTGCATCCTGGGAGGCCGACTTTGGGCGGCAGGCTCATGACGCAGAGCTCAGCTTCGAGATACCGAAGCTTTTCATCGTTAGACAGAGTATGCCTACAAGCTTAGGTTAACAGTGCCTTGGACCAATTATATTCCTCAACATACCAGGCTCGCCGTTGTGCTGGGTTCGTGCACTCCGCGGCAACTAGAGCCATGTAACCAGACGCAAGGAGCAGAGTTCTGAGCGAAATTGCCATTGGAAAACTTTCGATGGAGGTGACAACTCTAGTAGTAACTCGTCATTGAGACCACATTCTCAGGTTCCATTTTATTTTGAAGTGTTAACGCTCTTTATACCTACTATCGTTTAATACTGTAATAATCGTTCGCTCGACATCCCTATCTGCCACAGTCCGAAGAGAGTGCCTTTACAGTATCTGCAATGTGATTACCATTTCCGGGTCAAGTTGGACGTAATTGGAAGGAGAAAGACACAGTATTCTTGCGTTTCATTAATTTGAGGTATCCAGATGCTTTTCTAGGGGTCATTTTACAATGGACGCGTAATCTCGCCAAGGAAAATAGAGAACTATTATGTTAGAACGCGTAATCTCGCCAAGGAAGATAGAGAACTATCATGTTAGAATAGGACACAGTATATGCAGAACACGTCAGTTAATGAACGGACTACTTCAATCAAAATATTTGAGAGCAGCGAGATATATTGTAAAAACCATGACCGCCCGAAGATAAACAAGCTCATTCCTGTTTGCTTCGTCTATACAAACAGTCATTATTAGGCTGTGGCGTGGGGACAATGGGCTGTCCCGCCTATAGGTTACCCAGTGGGCTGCTAAGAACCTAGTGGGCTGCCAAGTGTGACGAGACTACCGATTTAGGGATAGTAAATGACCTTAGAATTCACAACTAAAGTTAAAAGAGGGGGAGATCAATCGCAGAAGAAGGGGATCGGTATTCGAGTGAGTAAATATAAAATATCTTTTTTCAGAACTTGTAAAAGTTATATAAGCTTTTATAATCACTTTATTAAAAGTAATATCACTTTTATAATTATTTTAATTTTATATAATTGTTTTATATAATAGTTATATAAAATTAAATTTAAATATTTTTTTTAATTTTTTAAATAATTTATTTTTTATTTAATATTATATCTTTATAATTTAAGTTATTTAAAATAAAATATTTTAAAACTTTTATAATATTATTATTAATAATGATAATTAAATATAAATTAAAAATATATTTAATATTAAATATTAAAAAAAGATTTAAAAAAGAAAATTAATTAATATAACTAGTAATTATTAAATTAAATATATTATAAAGATTTAAATTAAATATAAAACTTTATATATAAAAAAAATAATTTAGTTTCTATATAAATTGTAATTCTTTTTTATAATTTTTAAACTATTAATTTAATTATATATTATTATATTTAAAGTTTATTATAATATTATTTTCTTTTTAATTAAATATTATTTTAATATTTACTTTTAATAATTTTAATAACTTTATTTAATATTTTAATTATTTTTATAATTATTTTTTTAATAAAATATTAAGATAATATAATAAGTAAAATAATAATATTATATATAAAGTATATATTTTAAAGAAATTTTAATAAATATATTAAGAATAAAATAAAAAAGATAATTAAATAAAAGTAACTTTTTATTATATTATTATTTAAACTTATTTATAATAATTAGTAATAATATAAAATAAAATAATAAAAAATTTTCTTTTTAATTATTCTTTTTTATAAAAGATATTAAATATAATTAAAATTTTAATTTAATTTTAAATATTATTTTAATATTATTAATAAATTAATTAAGTTTTAATAAAAGTATTTAAAATAATAATACTTTTATTATAGAAAGTGTTATTTAACTTGATGATTATATTAGTACTAATTAACTAATATAATTGGTTTAATGATATAATTATTATTTTATATAAGATTTAATAATATCTTAATTGATTATTATAACTATATTAATAATACTCTATTAACTAGACGAATAAGAGAATTAGTTGAAAACTAGATTAGCTAAAAGATATTAGTTAAAAATAATATTCTTTATTATTAATTAATATAATAAATATTATTCCCTTTTAGCTAAGAATCTTTATAAAAAAAGAAGAGATTCTTAATTAAGAAAAAAATAGTTAATTCTTACTTTACTACTTTTATACCTATTATTACTTTATCTAATTATTAGTATCTTTAATAGTTATAAACTTAGTTTAATATAAATTCTTTTATAAATTTTTCTATTTACTAGTTATTACAAATAACTACTCTTTTCAATTATCTCTTATATAATTACTTTTACTTTAATCTCTCTTTTTGATTATAATATTTTACTCTAAGAAGATCAATAGTATTAAATTATATAATCGCTAATAATAGTTAATATAGTTTATAGAACTAAGAAGCTAAGCTTAGACTTAATATATTTAGTATTTAATTAATCTTGAAATTTATAATAGATTAACTAATATACTAATTAAATTGGAATTAGATTCTAAACTTAATATTAACTAGTTTATTATAATATTATTAGTAATAGTCTCTTTTAAATCTATAAAAGATAGAGTTTATATTTAATAAATAGTTAAATATAATTAATTAATCTAATCTTATTAGTATTTATTTAATATATTAGTAATTTAATCAACTATCAATAATATAATAATAATTAGAATAGATAATAATAATTAACTAATAACTAGAATAATTAATATTAACTCTCTTATTATTATTCTTTAATTATTACTTCTTTCTTTACTAACTTACTTAACTACTATAGATATTAAAAAAGAATATTTATCTTTAAACTAAGATTATCACTTTTAAAAGCTTGAGTTTAACTAATATTATAAAACTTTCTTAATAGTTTTTAAATAGATTAAGTTTATAATTAATAAAAACTTTTTAATTAATTAAAATCTTTATAATATTAAATATAATAAAATTAGTTTTCAAAGTTATATTTATTTATTTAAAGAATACTTTATATTAAATAAATTATTAGTTATTCTAAATATCTAAATAGAATATAATAAAGTATTTAATTAAATTTATTATAATTAAAGATTATTATTAGATTAATATTAGAAGTAGATTCGAGTTTTTAATAAAGTATAAGTTTATAATTTAAATAAAACTTTTAGTATATTTATTATAATTATTTTTCTAAAAGTAGTTAAAGTTAAATTCAAATTAACTTAGATAAATAAAGAGTTTAAATATATTAATCGAAGATAAAAATAAAGAAAACTAATTATAACTTTTAATAAAATAATTAATCTCTTTAAAGTTTAATTAGTAAATAAAGTATATAAATTAAAAGGAAAAAATATATATATAATAACTATTAATAATAATATAATAGAATTAATAATTATTATAATCTTTTTTAATAAAGTTAATTTAATTAATTAAAATAAACTTTATTTTTATTATTTTAAAAAGTAGTTTTTAAATTTAAATAATAAATATTTTTAGAAATTAAAGAATTATAATATATTTAAAAATATATTATAAAGAAAACTAATTAAAGAAAACTTTAGTATTAATAATATTAAGAAAGTTAAAAAAAGATTTAAAAACTTTAAATAGAATAATATTAGAAAAGTTATAAAGAATAAAAAAATCTTATTAATTAATATATTAATAATAAATAGTTTATTATCTTTATTTTTTAGAAAAGTAATAATAATAATTATTTACTTTTCTTTTATATAAATTAATAATCTTAATATATACTTTACTTTAATTATTATTAATAAATATTATTTAGTTAATTTAACTCTTTTTAATAATTATAATATTATATATTTAATTAATAATATTTCTTTATTAAATAATAAGAAGTTTATTAAATCTAATAATAATAATTTTATTAAATATAAAACTTTATTACTTCTAATTATTAGATATAATATTTATATTATTAAGAATATCTTTATTAAATTAAAAGAATTTAAAATTAAAAACTTAGTTTTAATTAATATAACTTTTATTTTTAGTTTTTATATTAATATTATTTCAAAGTTTTAACTAGTAAAAATAAACTTATAATTTTATAAACTTGATTATACTTTAAAATATAATATATTAAAGAAAAGTATAATTATTATACTTTTTATATAAAAGTTTAATCTAATCTTCCTTTAATTCAAGAAAATTATTTTCTACTTAAGTATATTAAATAATATTTCTATAAGCTAAATTATAATAATATATCTAATTATTTACTATAAGATTAATAAACTATTTAAATAATCTTATAACTTACTATCTAATAAGATAGATATAATATAAATATAATATAATTGTATTAGATATCTAAGATAAAAAGCTTTAAAATATTTAATAAATAAAGTAAGAAGTATAAAAATTAAAAAGATTTTAAGAGTCGATTATAAATATTATATAAGAATATATATAAAATAAATAATCAATTGTTGTTTAAAGAACTAGTAATTACTAAGATCTTTTTATAAAGTTATATAGAATTTATTCGACTTTCTAATATTATTTAATAGATATTCCTAGTTATTATTAATTAAAGAATTATATAATAATAAGATCTTTAAAATTTTATTAGTTAATAAAACTTATTATAAAGTATTTTATATTATTATAAATTTTAAAATATAAATAAAATAATAATATTACTTATTAATATATATTATTAAATAAGATAATAATATATTAGTAATTAAAATTAATAGTTATACTAAGTTTCAATAATAGACTGAAATAAAGGGAATTAAAATAGAACTATTACTAGCTTATATTTATAAATTAAATAGTATAATAAAGTATATAGAATAAAAGATTATTATTAAAGTGATAAAAATATAAACCTAAATAAAACTCTTTATAAACTTATAATTTAAAATTATATAAATAGTTATTTATTTATATAATATTAGTTCCTTATAATAATAAAAGTTTAAAACCTTAAATAAGGTTCTTGATAATTAGTTTAAATAATACTTTCGTTAATATAATCTAGTATTAATAATATTAATCACTATTAATTTATATTCTAACTAGAATAGTATTTATTATTTTAGTTACTATATCTACTCTCTTAATAAAGAATAAGAAATATAGATAAATAAGAAGTAGTATAAAGTAAATCTAAAAATATACTTTAAGTATTTAATAGATTATATATTTAATATATTGATTTATAGAATATAAGTTTTAAAACTTAATTAGATTATTATTATTTGAAATATTTAATTCAATAAGAATATTATTTATTCTAAAGTAATTAAGAAATAAGAATCAATTTTAAAAGAATTATTAAATAACTTTATTTAAGTCTTTAATATAAATATTATTAAAAACCTAGATAGATTTATATTAAAAAGTAATAATATTATTAAACTTATTTTACTTATTAAAAGGTTTACTTTAAAAAACACTATTAAATAAAACTATTATAAATAGATCTTAGAAATAGAGAAACTTAATAATAATAAATAGATACTTTCTAATAGTATTTACTTTAAAAATAATAGTTTATATCTAAATAGTAGTAAAAATAGTCTAAATATATAAAACTTTATTAATTAATTTAAAGATTAAAAAGATAATAAAACCTTGATTATTCTAGATTAAACTTAGAGTATAAAAATAATAAATCTTGTTAATAATAAATAAAGTTTAAAAAGGATTAAAATAGAGAATTTGAAATTAAATATTATTATTTTTTTAAATCTATTAATAATTAAAAAGGTTTTTAAATTTAAAAGTAAGATAAATTTCAAATATACTAATATAGTTAATATATTTTATAAAGAATATAAAGATAGTTTAAATAAAAAAGTATTTAAATATATATCTTTTTAAATCGAAAACAAATTATATAACTTTATATATATATTATATAATAATAATTGATTATATAAAAGAAATCAAATTAAATTTTACTTCAAAGAATCGAATAATAATTAATTACTAAATATACTAATAGTTAAACTATTATTTAAAAGATTAAGATTTATAATTAAGATCTTAATAAGAAAAATAGATAGAACTAATAAGATTAAATAAAGTTTATTTACCTTTTAACTATCTAGTTTAATTAATATATCAAAAAGGAAAAAAAGATATTATTCTTAATATAATAGAAAGATTATTAATACTTTTATTAATATAATTATCTCTTAACTATCTAAATAAAATATTAAGAAGCTTGATAATTTCTATAATATATTTTAACTTGATTAACTAAATATAAATAAAGATAAAAAGTAAAGAAACTTTATAATACTTTATAATATAATAGTAATAGTAATTATAAATAAATTTAAAAAACTTATAATAGTACTATTATAGTTATTTAAAATCTATAAAATCTAAATATTTAAAATATCTAAATATTACTAAGATCTTAAAAGTTACTTATTAGAATTAGTATTCAAAATTGATTATAATAAAAAAATAAATAATTTTAAATCTTATAATATATAAAGAAAAGTTCTAAGAAGTTTAATTATAATAAATTTAATCTCTTTCGAATAAGTATTTATTTATAAAACTAATTAAGATAGATTTATTATAAAATATAGATTATATTTTATAATAAAAAATAATCTTTAAATTAAAAATATAATTAAATTAATATATATTATAATATTTATATTTTATTCTTTTTAAATAATTATAATTATAATTACTAAGTTTAATTTTAAAATAAAATAATATAATATAATTAATATCTTTATAAATATATTATATAATCTAAATAAAGAACTAATTATATATTATCTTCTAGATAAATATAAAATTGAAAATATAATTATAATTATTAATTATACTCTTTATAGTTTTTAAGACTTCTTAGTAATATAGTTTAAAGATTTTATTAAAACTTTAACTAGATTAAAAATAAAATTATATTTAAATAAACTTTATATACTAATTAGTAAAGATTACAAAGTATTAATACTATTTTTTATAGATAATATCTAAATAATTTATAATAAAAGTTATAAAAAGAAAGTTGAAAGAATTATAAATAATATTTACTTTATATATAAACTATATAAGATAAATAATACTAAGTAGTTTTTAAAGATATAAATAATTAGAAACTATATTTAAAAGAAGTTGTAATTAGTTTATAATATCTATATTAAGAAGATTAGTTAGAAATTTAATCTTATAAGAAGTAACCTTTTAAATACTTTATTACTAATTATAGAATTTAAGAAAAATAAAGAAGTTATAATAAAATCAAAGATTAAAAAGTACTAAAAGAAAGTAAAATCAATTTTATATATAATAATTATATTATATATAGATATCACCTTTATAGCTTTATAACTCTTCTACTTTCTAACTAATCTATTAAAAGACTATTTGAAGGTAATAGATTATTATATCAATTATTTATAAGAAATAAGATATTTTATTATAGAATATAATATAGATTATTTATTATAACTATTTATTACTTTAGATATATCTTTTATAAATAATAATAAAATAAAGTAATCTTTTTAAAAGTATATAATATTACTATATAATAGATTAATTATATAGAAAGTATCAAAACAAAATATAATAATAATATCTATAACTAAAGCCAAGTTACTTAATATAAAGTAAATTATTAAAGAAACTATAATTATAAAAAGATTATTAAAAGAACTCGATTTAATTATCTTTAAACTTATTATTATCTATTATAATAATATCTAAGTAATAAGATTAATAATAAAAAAAAATAAATAAATCTTAACTAAGTTATAATATATCAATATTTAAAATATATAATTAAGATAGGAATATACAAAGAAATTATTTAATATTACTTATCTTCTTATTAAAGATATATTAGTTAATAGTTTTACTAAGAATCTTATATATTAATAATTTAAATATTTTTATACTTATTTAAATTTATAAGATATAAAAAATAAAATCGAGAAACTTAATCTAATAATTAATAATCTTTAATTAACTTTTTATTTATTAATATTTTTATTTAATTTATTACTTTGAGATAAGTATTTATTAATAAATTTATATTTAAGATATATAAGAAAGCTAAATCGAATTAATTAATCTTTTAAGAAATTAATAAAGTCTTTATTTAAAAATCTACTTTATTTTATTTCTTTTAATTTATCTTTAAAAACTCAAAGTACAATAATTAAAAAATATTAATTATATTAGAAATATACTTTAATAGATAGATAATTTTATAAAATATACTTTAATAAACTTAAGATCTAGAAGAATATAGATTAATAGATAAATAATCTATAATAAAAAGAGGAAAAAATATAAATAAAAATTCTAGTTTAAGAATATAATATTATAATATTATAAGCTATATATAAAGTAATTTAAAATACTTTTTATATATCTTATAAAGATAAAAGAATTTTAAATTTAAAATAAATTTAATTTTTAAAAACTAATCTCTAAACTAAGTTTATAAGAGTTAAAAGAACTTTTTCTAAATTATTTTTTAAGAATCTAGTTACTACTTCAACTTAGCTATTATTAATATCTTTATTTCTTTTATAGAAAACCTATTTATTATCAACTTTATAATCAACTTAGTTTATATTTTATATAGATTCGAAGTAACTAATAATTTAGATATATTCGAAGAATTTAAAAGGTAAATAAAGTAATTAATATTATAATAAAATCTTTATAAAGTAAATAAAGTTTATTTACTAGAAAGATCTTAATTAAATAAAGTTATTAAAGTACTTATAAAAATAATAATATCTTAAATATAAGAAATAATAAAGAAGTATATTTAAAAAGAATAATAAAATGAATTTAGTTTATTTATAAAACTAAAATAAAAATATAAAGTAGAACTTTATTTATAAATACTATTAAAGATAATAACCTTTATTAACTAAGATATATTTATTATTTTAACAAAAGATATAAAGAGTATATTACTATAAAAAAGACTTTAAAAAGTAGAAGGTTTACTAAAGTTCTTTATATAATAAAGACTTTTAGAGAAAGTAATAAGAGTTTTAAATAGTATAAAAATATTATTATTTTTAAGTTTATTACTTTTATTATTATTCTCTTCTATCTTTATATCTTTCTTCTTAACTTTATTATTTGAAAGATTATTATTAAGATCAATTTTAAAAGTTTTTATTTAATATTGAAAATATATTTTAACCTTTATAAATTCTTAGAAATAAAGTTAATAAACTTATTATAATAAAATATAAAATATTATTTTCTTTAATATTTTCTTTTTAAATTTAGTTAATAAAGTTTAAATAAGAAATAAAAGCTCTTTTAAAATAAATTAATATTTTTTTATTTTATAAATCTAATATCTTTTAAACTTTCTAAAATATTTATAATTATAATAAATATTTTATTTATTATTATAAAGAGTATTCTAAATATAAACTTTATAAGAAATAGAATATTTTTCTTTATATTTATTTAAGTTAAATTAATTCTATTATTTAATATAAAAAGTTTTAATTCTAATTCTATTATAAGATTTCTTTATAAGATTATTTAAGAATATATTTTTAAAGTTATTTATAAGATTAATTAGATTAAAACTAAAATAAAAATCTTTATAAAAACTTTAAAAAATTCTAAATAACTTAGTAATATTATAATTAGATAAACTATTTATATTAAATTATAAATAATAATTATTATAACTTGATTAAAAAGTAATTAATAATAATATTATTTAATTTTTAAATAAACTAATTAAATAAAACTCTTTATAAATAGTTTTATAAATAATCTATTTAATAAAAAAAATAAGAATATATTATTAAATATAAATATCTATATATTATTTAATTTAACTTATTATTAAATATAAAAAGTATATAATAAACTAATTTATATATAAATAAAACTTTTAATTAAAATATTTTAAAAAGATAATAAAATAATTATTTATAAAAAATCTATTTAAATTAAATATATATTATATATTTAATAAAGCTTTAAAAAATAAAATTAATATTTTATAATCTTTTAACTTCTAAAAATAAAATAGAACTTTTATATAATATTATTTTAAAGAAAAAGTAAATATTTATTTAATATTCGAAATAATTATATTTAGAATAAAGAAAGGAAAATTGTAGAGAAATTTATAAGATTATAAAGATATAAACTCTTTATTAACTATTTAAAGTATAGAATTAATTAAATTAATTTCTATATAATTAAAAGAAAGAGATAATCTAATAGATTATTTTAATATATTAGTAAAAGTATAATTAATATAACTAGAGATAAATACTAATTATAATAACTAAAAATAAAAAGAATCTATTTAAACTTAGTTATAAAAAAGATTAGTAACTAAAAAGTAAAAAAATTAAAAAAGTAAAATAAAAACTAAACTTATTTATAATATCTAAATAGTAAGATTCCGAATATCTTTATTAGACTTAATTAAAGGTAAAACTACTTTATAATTAAAAAATATAAAATTTAAAGATAAAGAGAATTAAACTTATTAGTATTATTTTTATAATATATTTCTTTAAGAAGTTGGAGATATATAAAGAGTTGATCTTATATTACTTGATTATAAAAAGTATATTTAATAAGATATATATTAATATAATAATCTAGTATATTATTTAATATACAATTATCTCTACTTTTACTTTTTTTATCTATATTAGTATAATTCTATTTAGAAGGTATAGTAAGTATAATTGAGAGTATAAAAATTAAAAGAAAATAAATAGAAAGTAATAATATTGATAATAATATTATATTATATATAGTGTATATATATTATATAAATAGAAGAAGTATTTCTATTATAAATATACTAGAAACTTACTTTAAACCTTATTATTATAATAACAATTTATTAAAACTAGTCTTAACTAAAATAATAATAATAAAAATAATTATCTAAAATAAATAGTTTTAGTTAATAGTTATTTACTAAATTAACTAGATATTTATAAATATATTTCTAATAAATATTTAATCTTCTAATTATAATATTATTAACTAAAAGGATTATTTAATAATTATAAATAATCTAAATTATATCTATTAAGATAAAGCTCTTTGAAAATCAATTAAAAATAAAAACAATTTACTAAATAAATAAACTTTAAAACAAGATATTAGAAATTATTTTATTTATTAATCTCTTTCCTTTTCTTAATATAGCTTAAGATTATAAACTAAAAAGTATATTATAGAAAATATTATCTAATCTAATAAT
Source organism: Clarireedia paspali (assembly GCA_026225955.1). Lineage (NCBI taxonomy): Eukaryota > Fungi > Ascomycota > Leotiomycetes > Helotiales > Rutstroemiaceae > Clarireedia > Clarireedia paspali. The sequence continues at coordinate 5,933 of JANGZZ010000291.1, read as the reverse complement.
TATATTAATACTAATTAACTAATATAGTTAATTTGATAATATAATTATTACTTTATATAAAATTCAATAGTATCTCAACTAATTATTATAACTATATTAATAATACTCTATTAACTAAATAAATAAAAGAATTAATTAAAAGTTAGATTAGTTAAAAGATATTAACTAAAAATAATATTCTTTATTATTAATCAATATAATAAATATTATTCCTTTTTAGTTAAAAATCTTTATAAAAAAAGAAGAGATTCTTAACTAAAAAGAAAGTAATCAATTCTTATTTTACTACTTCTATATCTATTATTACTCTATTTAGCTATTAGTACTTTTGATAACTTTATTTAATATATTGAAATTAAAAATATTTATATTATAAAATATATTTATTTTAAAAAATTAAAATAAATTATATTATAATTTATATTTACTTTAATAAATCTAATAACTTTAAATAAAAAGATATTATAAAATAAATTATTTAATTAATTTATTTTATTATTTATATTATATTTTATTTCAAATTTTTTTTTAAATTACTTCTTTATTTTATATATTTTATTTTCACTTTATAATCATTATAATAATAAATTAATAATTAATAATAAAAATTTAAGAATTCTAAATATTTATTAACTTTAATTATCTATTTATTAAAATTATAAAGTAAAAAGTATAAAAAATAATAAATTATTTAATAAAAATAAAAATAATATTTATTTTTAATTAAGATTTTAAATTAAATTTTAATAATATAAAATAATAAAAGAATAAATTTATTAAATCTATTTATTTTATTTATATAATAAATATTATTATAATTAAAAACTTTTATAATAATAAATAATAAATAAAGTTAAAATAAAAAAAGTAATAAATAAATTTAATATTAATTTATATTTTTTTAAAAAAGTATATATTTATTTTAATAAATTATATTAATTATTTAAAAAAAATATTATAATAAATTATTTTTAAATTTATTAATATTATTTTTAATAAATTTAACTTTATTTATAAAGAAAATAATATTAAATTATAATTTAAATATAATAATAAATTTAAATAATAATAAAAATATAATTAAAAATATAAAAAAGAAACTAATTCTTTTATTAATTAAAAGAGAATAATATAGTTTATTTTATAAAGTTTATTATATAATAATTATAAATATAATAATCTAATTTATTATTAATTTTTTTATAATCAAAGATAATTTTAATAATAATAACTTTATAAAGAAGTTTAAAAGTAAATAATATTAAATATTTTAATTTTTAAATAAATAATTTTAAAGAAATTAAAATATTAACTTTAAATAAAAATATTATATATATTAATATATTTATATATTTATAAATTAGTTATACTATTTAATATATATAAATTAAATATTAATAATATAAAGAATATTTTTAAATTATTTTAAAAAAAAGTTTATTTATAAATATTAAGAAAATTAATTAATATAAAGTACAAATTATATATTATAATTAAAATAAAAACTTTATATAAATTAATAAAGAATTATTTTAGAATTTATCTAAATATTATATTAATAAATCTAATATTATTTAAATATATTATTAAAAATATATATAATAAGAAATTAATAAAAAACTTTATAAATATAATAGTTTATAATATTAAAATAATAAATTTTATAAATAAATATAATTAATTTATAATAATATAAAATAATATATTTTTAGATTTCTAATTATATATTATATATTTAGAATTAATATTAAAATTTATTAAGTTTATAAAAAATATAAATAATAAAATATTTATATTTTAATTTCTAATTAATTAAATATTAAAATAAAAGTAAAGATATATATAATATTAAAATTATTAAAAATATTAATTAAATATTTATTATTAAAATTATAATATTTAAAAATATAATAAAAAATAATTAAAATTAAATATATAACTAATTAATATAATTTATATTAATTAATATATAATAAAAGAAATAAAATATAATTTGAAATAATTATTAATAATTATATTATATACTAGTTTATTTAGTAAATTAAATATTAATATATACTTTAAATATATACTTTTTAAATATTATATATAAGTTTTTATTATATATAAACTCTTTTAATTTTAAACTTTTTTTAATTTTATAATTATAAATTTTAAAGTTATTTAATACTTTTATTAATAGTTTTATTATATTATTTATAACTTAATTACTTTTTTAATTATATTAATAATTTATTAAATAATATTAATAATATAATCTCTTTTTACCTTTAAATTATTAAAATTCTTTAAATAATAAAAATAAATATTTTCTAATATTTATTAATATATAGTATTTCCTTTTATTATATCTTTTTATTTATAAATATTATAATAATATAAAGAATATTATTTTCACTTTTTAATAAAAATTAATTATATCTTTTTATTATAATTAAGTTTATAAATATATTATTTTATAATATTATAAAAAGTATTATAATTTTAAATATTTAATTTAATATTTAAAATATTTTTAAAGTTATTAACTTTTATTATTATATTAAATAGAAGATAAATCTTTTTTAAATTTATTTTATTTAAATTCTTTTTTTATATTATAATAATTATAATTAATTTTATAAAATTAATTAATATTTATAATTTTTTTATTTTAATTTAATTAAAATATAAATATTAATAATTAAAATAATTAATAATATTAAAATGAAAATAAAGAAAAAGTTAAATAAAAAGTTTCTTTAATTATTTTATTAATTAATTTAATAATTATATTAATAATTTAAATAATTAAAATATAAACTTAATTTTAAAAATAAATAATAGTTTAAAATACTAAATATAAAGTATTAATAAATAAAATTATAAATTAATTATTATATTTAATTATTAAATATATTTATAATAATATAAAGTATAATTTATAATCTTTTCTTTTTTCTTTATATTTTTATATAATTTTAAAAATAATAATTTATAATAATATAATTTAAATACTTTATTTATAATCTATATATTAATTAAAGTTTCTTTTTTATAATTAAAACTTTTTAATAATTAGAAAACTTTTCTTTATATATAAAAGAAAATAATTAAAAGTAAAATATATTAATATATTAATAATTTTATAAATAATAATTTTAAATACTAATATATTATTAATTAAATTAAAAGTTTGATATTATAATTTATTAAAGAATAATATATATATATAAAATATATTTTTAATTTATTTATTAATAATATTATATACTTTTTAATTAGATTAATTAAATAATAAAAAGTATAAAATATTTATTATTATTTAATTTAAAAAAATAATATTATTTTTAAATTATTTTATTAAGAATTTAAATTATAAGTTAATTTTATTAATAAAAAGAATAATATTAAAAAATATATTAATTTTATTTATAAAATTAATAATAATTATTATATATATATTTTTTATAAATTATTTTATAAATAAAAATTATAAACAAGATATTAAAATCTTTTATATTATTAATAATAATAATATAAATATTATAATTAAAAAAAAAATTTATAAACTATTTATAAAATTTTTAATAATTATAATTAATTATTATAATTATATTACTTTCTATATTTAAAATTAATAATTTATTATTAACTTTATAATTACTTTTATTATTAATACTTTGTAAAATATATTTAAAGATTAATTATAATTATTTATAAATATATCTTGATATTTTTATTTATTTATTAATAAATTATTATATTTATTTAAAAAAATATTAAATATTTAAAAAGTCTTTTTTCTTTTATATATTATATTTAAATTCTTTATTATATAATAAATAAAATTAAAGAATATAAAAATATATTAGAAAAATTATATAAAGAAGAAGATATATTATTAAAAGTAAAAATAAAAACTATTATATATATATACTAATTAAAAGATAATTATATCTTTTAATTTATTTAAAAAAAAATCTTTATTTAAATATTATTTTTTATTTAAAGTATTTAAATTTAATAAAATTTATAAATAGAAACTATTTAATAATATTATATAAACTAATAAAGAATAATATTATTTATTAAATTAATATCTTTATTAACTTTAAAGTTAATATATTTATTTTAATTAATATTTTCTTTTTATAATAACTTTATTATAATTTTAAATTTATAATTAAATATTTAAAGATATTTTTATAAATTAAAAAATATAATAATATAAATAGATTATTAATTATTTATTATACTTTATTTAATCTTATAATTAATAATTATATTTAATTATTTACTCTCTTTTTAATTATTTATTTAAATAGTTATATTATAATATTAAGTTATAAATAATTTATAAAGAATTATATACTAATTAATTATATTTAATAATATTTTATTTAATTAAAGAATCTACTTTTAATAATAATTTATATAAGAAATTATAATATTAATATATTATAATATAAACTAAATAAAATTAATAAAATTTATTAAAAGAATATAATTTAATATAATTTAAAATTTAAATTAAAAAATTAAAATATAAAGTTATATAAAGAAAAACTATATTTTATTTATAAAGTAATTATTATAATAAAATATATTTTCTAACTTTTAAAATTTTATAAAATTATTAAAAATATAAATAATTATATAAAAAAAATTAAAGTTAATTAAACTATTAATTTTTATATTTAATAATATATTTTTTAAATAATTTTTTAAATTTCTTTAAATTCTATTATTATAAAGAAAATTAAATATTAATAAAATATATATAATTTTAATTATTATTAAAATATATATTTATAAAAATAATAATAATAATAAATTCTTTATAATAACTTTATATAAAGTTAATTATTTTATTAATTAATATAAAGAATAATAAAATTTTAAATAAAACTTTATTATTTTAATTATATAATTATTAATTTTAATAAATTATAATATTATATTATAATCTTTTATAAATATTAAATTTAATAAATTAATAATTTTAATTAAATATATTATATATATTTATATATTCTTTAAAACTAAATTAAATCTTCTTTTATTTTATTATTTATATAATTATAAGATTTAATTAAAAAATAATAATAAAAAAGTTTTTAAATATAATTTATATTATAAAATATTATTAGAAAAACTAGAAGTAATTAAAAAATATATTATAAATAATTTAATAAAAGATTTTATTAAATATAATAATTTATATATATTAAGTTTATTATATTAATAATCTTTATATATATTATATTAACTTTATTATTTGATTTTAAAATTATTACTTTTAATAATAAAATAGACTTTTAAATATATCTAATATATATATATTTTAAATATATAACTTATATAACTATTATATATATATAAACTTTTAAAACTTTTTAACTTTTTTAGTTTTTTAATTATTAATTCTAAGAATAATATAATCTTATTCTTTATTAAATTCTTATAATATATTATTATATTATTAATAACTTATTATTAATTTCTTTAATCAACTAATAACTATTTAAATAATATTTTACTTTTAATCTTTTTTATCTAAAAAACTATTAAAGTTATTAAAAGAAAATTTATTTTACTAAATAATAATATAAATATTATTATTATTATTTTTATCTTTATTTCTATTTTTTTACTTTTTATTTATAAACTTTATTTACTTTTTTATTTTTTTTATATAATCTTTATACTTTTACTTTTACTAATTAATTTTATTTAATAATATATCTTCTTTTCAAAATATTAAATATAAAGTATTTAAAAAAAATAATAAAATATTATAATAAAACAACTTTATATTTAATATAATTCTTTTTATAAAGTATATTTATTTTAAAAATCTAAAGAATATTAATAATAATTTAAAAGTTTAATATATTAATAATATTTATATAAATTCTAATATTAATATAAAAAAGAGAAATAAAGGAAAA
>JANGZZ010000290.1:0-31753 GCA_026225955.1 Clarireedia paspali | reverse complement strand
TTAATATATATTTTAAAAGTTCTTATTATTAGTATTATATTAATATTTAATAACTCGGATTTAGACTTATTAATAATATAATTAAACTTAAATATTAATATACTCGAAATAGTTAATATTTATAATAAGACTAACTAAATTAAAAGAGATTTAAGAAAAATAATTGAAAGAAGCTTTTTCTTAAAAGATATTATAATTAATTTACTTATTTTAAGTGATTTTAATATATATTATCTTTAGTAAAATTTAAAGTTACTTAATATTTAAAAAAGAGTTTAATTAGTTAATTAGATTAAAGATAATAATCTAAAGTTATTTAATAATCTAAAGATTAAAACTTTCTTTTATAAAGTTAACTTTTTAGTTTTAAATTTTATTTTTACTATTTTAAAGATAGTAAGATATATTAATAATTAGTAAATACTAGATAACTTAAATTTAGATTATTTATTAATCTTTTTTATAATTAAAAATCTAAGTTTAAATCAAAGTTATTTTAATTCTTTTTAGTTTTTTAATACTAAGAAAGTTAATTAGAATTTATTTAAAATTAATCTAATTGATTTAATTAATAAAAGTTTAATTCTTAATTAATAATCTTCAAAGTTAATTAAAACTAGATTAACTTTTAAAATATTAATAATCAAGTTTTTAAAAGTTATTAACTTTAAGTTAATATAATTTATTAAATTAATATTAAATATAATAATTTTGAAAATCAAGTTAAAGTTATAAGCTAAACTTTAATAAACTTTTAAATTTAAAACTCTTTGAAAATTAATATTAAGAGTTTAAAAAAAGAATAAATAAAGTTAAAACTATTCTTTAATTTAGAATTAATATTTTTTAATTATTAAATAAACTAAACAAAGTTATTAGAATATCTTCTTAAAAATTAAAAATCTAAAAACTATTTTTAAAGTGTTTAATTATATTAAAAGTTATTAAAATTAGATATTACTTTTAATTTCTAATTAATTAACTTTTAAAGAAAAAGTAAATATATTAAAGTTAACTTTATTTCCTTAACTTTTAATATTAATTAACTCTTTTTAGAATATTTATAAAGTTAATTTTTAGTTAGAATTAATAATTAATAAACTAGAAAAAGTTTATTTAATTAAAGTTAAAAGAAAAACTCTAAGATTTAATAGAATTAATTAGGAAATTATTAATAAAACTTATTTAATTATCTCTAACTTATTTTATAAAGTTTATAACTTATTTTTTAATTTTAACTATTATTTAACTTACTAGTAATAAGTAATTAATATAATATTTAAAAAGCTAAAAAAGTTTAATTATTCAATTTTAAAAGTTTATAAAGTTATCTTATTATTTAACTATTTTAGAAAGGTTAATAAAAGGATACTAATAAAGAGATTAAACTATTTAGTTAAAACTATTAACTTACTATATAGTTTTTAAATTAGAAGTTGATTTAAAAAGTTTATAATTAATATTAAATTATTATTAGTAATTAAAATCGAATAAAATTATATAGTTAATTTTAAAATATTAGTTTTATTTCTTAATATTAAAAAGACTTTCGATTATATATTTAAGAATTAATTATTAATAATTTTAAAAGAACTTAAATTACTTTTTAGTTTAATAAACTAAATTAATTACTTTTTAAAAGTTTAATAACTTTAATTAACTTTTAATAATTAAATTAAGTTTTTTCAATCTATTAATATTAATATTCTCTAAAATAGTTTAATTAGTTTAATTTTATTTTTGATTTATATTCAAAACCTTTTTCTAACTATTAATTATTTAGTTTAGTTTTATATAAATAATATTATATTAGTAATTAGTTTAACTAGTTTTAAAAAGAATTACTAAACTTTAGAAAAAGAAATTAATAAATTATACTCTTTTAAAATAATAAATAATATTAATTTTAACTTTAATAAAACTAAGTTAATCTATTTTTTTTCTAATAATTTAATAAATTACTTAGTTAAATTATTAAATTAATAAGTTATATATCTCTCTAAGTTAATAAAGTAACTAAGAATTTAGTTTAATAATATCTTTAAATTTAAAAATTATATTAGAATTCAAATTAATTAAATTAAAATAGTATTATTTTAAACTAATTAATTAACTAATATTTAAACTAATTTATTCCTCTTTATTATATACTAACTATATATTATCTATATTATTAGTATCTTAGATTATAAATTCTTTATTTAATATAAAAAATAAATTAATTTTAAAATCTAACTTTAATTATTTTAAAACTTAATTCTTTATAAAATTCTAAAGATTTTTAAAATTAGCCTAGATTTAGTTATAAATATTAAAACTATATTAGTATCTTTTAATATTTATTTTATTAGTATTAACTATTAATATACTCTTTAATTACTTAAACTCTTAAAAAACTATCTAATTTATAAGTTACTTTAAAAAGGTTATTAAAAGTTATAAGATTACTAAAAGTTAAATTACTAGAAACTATAAGGTTATTAGAAACTAGAATTTAGTTCTAGTTTAATTTACTTTCTAAAAGTTAGTTAGAAGAGAGAATTAAAGCTAGTATTGAAGCTAGTTACTAGGTTAATATAAATCAATTAGATTAAACAATTAATATATTTACTAATTAATTTAGATAGTTTAGAAAAACTATAACTTTTTAAATTCTTACTTTAAATTATTAGTTTATTTTTAATCTAAATTAGTTACTTTTCAAAGAAAGATAAAATTAATAATTATAAGAAGTTAATATTAATATTAATATTTAATTAATATACCTTTTATATTAATAGATTATAATTATAAAATAGAATTAGAATAAAGATTAGATTAGTATTTTTAGATTTAAATTAAAAGTTAATCTAAGTATATAAATAGAATATTAGTTTAAATCAACTAATATATAATAAAGAGTTAAAAAAGGTTATTTAGATAATTAAATTAACTAGTTAACTAACTTGATCTAATTAAGAATATATTATTTATAATAATAATTAAATTAAGTTATTATAATTAAAATTATTAAATAATAACTTTGATTAAAAATAGTTGATAAAAGTATTTAATATTAATAGCTAAATAGTTAATAAAGATATTAATATCAAATTAGTTTAAGTTCTAAAGTATTATAAAGTTAAAAAGAATAAATTAATTAATAAATTAGTGAAAGAAGTTATTAATTTAAAATTAGATATTTATATAACTAACTTTATTTATTTAAATACCTAGATTAAAACTATTAAAATCTAGAAATAAAAACTAGCTTTAGAAAAAGTAATTAAATTAAAACTAATTAAAGAACTTAAAGTTAATTATATTTTAACTTATAAATTAACTTCTTATAATAAAATCTCGATTTCTTTTAATATTAAGTAAATTATTATTAGTATATTTTATTAGTTAAAACTTAGTTATAATTATATTAAAGTTTATTTATATTAACTAGATTTAGTTAATAATAATAAATATAAATATAATAAAAAAGAGATACTAGAATACTTTCTATTTAATTATTAACTATTTATTAGTATTTACTTAAAGCTAAAAGATAAATTTAATATATATTACTTTAATTTACTTTTATTATTTAATATAAAATTTAGAATTAAAGTTAATTTAGAATTTATCTAAAAAACTAGTATTTATATATAAAGATATTATTTAATCTAGTTAGTTAACTTTTAATAAATTGAATTTATTTATAAATTATTATTATTAAGTCTTAAACTAATTTAATATTAAATATTAATATTAATATCACTAATATTTAATATTAGAGATAGTTTAAATTTAATTCTTTTTATTAATATTTAGAGTATTTTAAGATTATTTTAATTATTATTTCTTTAAAATTAAAACTAAACTTTTAATATCTCTTTACTATATATAGTATTATATATACTTAGATATATATATACTTAGTTATTAATAATATAACTATTAACTAATTTATTATAGTTTTAAATTTATATAAGTTGTTAAAATAAAAAAATAAAAAAAAAATAGAACTAGATTATATATCTAAAATCTTAATAATAAATATATTAAATCAACTTTATAATATTTAGTAGTTTCTTAGTTTTAATTAAGATTTTAATAATATAAACTTAGTTCTTTATATATCTTTTAACTTTTTTAATAGTTTTAAAAGAGATTATTACTAATTTAGTTCTTTTAATAATTTAATTAGTTTTAAAAGAAAGTTAATAAAAGGTTTTAATTAGTTTAAAGTTTAAAAAGTTATTAAAGGTTTTAATTTCTTTTAATACTAATTCTATACTTTTTAGAATATTAAAGTCGATTATAAAGATCTTATATAATATTATTTTAAATTAAAGTTTATTCTTTTAAATACTTTTAAAATTAAAAAAGTTCTTTTAAATATTAATCTTCTTAATTAAAAAGTCGATTATATAAAGAAGAGTTATAATTAATATTAAGTTCTTTTTATTAGATATATTAGTAATAATTAAAATAACTAGCTTTTTAACTTCTTTAGTTTTAAAAACCTTATTAATAATATTATAAGTAATTAAAGTTAAGAAAATATTATAATATAATATAATATTATATATTAAAATAAAACGATTTAAAGGTTTAGTTTTAAATTTAGTTACTTTAAGTTTAATTATAATTATAATCTAATTACTTGATTTTAGATCACTTGATATTATAATATTAATGAAGTTAGCTTAGACCGGATTTTAAGTGATTTTAATAATTTTTACTATTAGAGTTATTAGAAGTATTAAAGTTATTAAAAGTACTAAGATTACTAAAAAGATTATTAAAGATTATTTTTATAGTTTCAAAGCTTTAGTTTAGTTTTCTATCTTTTAAATTATATATTCAAGGTTATTAAATTAAGAAACTAATTAGTTAATAACTTTTTTTACCTTTTCTAATATAGTATAGTTTCTAAATACTTTAATAAAGTCTAGTATTTTACTTTATTATTCTTAAGAAGAAACTAAAGTACTAATTTTAATTAAAAAGTTTAAAGCTTTAAAGATAAGTAATTAAGTTGATTCTAAGTTAATTAATTAATTAATAATAATTTTTAAGTTTTTATTAATCTGTTTTATTAAAAAAGGATTAATATATTTAAGTAAATAAAAAGAGATATTATTAAAGTTAGTTATAATATTTATAATAAGTCTAACTAAGAAGTCTAAATTTATAATATTAAAAAGATTAAATAAGTTGATATTAAAGTTAAACTAAAGGATAATAAATAAAGTTAATAATATAGTAATATTTATATTATTAATAATATTAATAACTAAAAATAATAATTTAATAACTATTAAGATACTAAAGATAATTAAAAATAAGATTATAAAAATAATATCCTAATTATTATTATTATTAGAGGTAAAAAGAGTAGTTATATTAATAAGTATTAATATAATATTTTAATAAGTATATTAATATCTAAAAAGCTCTTTTAGTTTATTAATATTACTTAGTATTATTAATATTATTAATTATTACTAAATTAATAATTTAAACTTAATAAAATAAAATTAATAAACTTAGTAGTTAAAATCGTTGAAATCGATAATAATAATAATATAGAAAGAGTATAAAAGTGCAAATAAACTAGTTCGAATTATAGAAGTATATTATATTTAGTACTAACCTCTTTTTATTAATATTTTTATTATATTAATGATTTTTTAATATTTTTATAATTTTTAAAGTTTTTTAGTAAGAATTTCGAAAATATAAAGTAAAAATCCACAAAATTAGTAATAATAATAATATCTTAATAGCGGATAATTATATAATTAAGCGGCTTAGTTTAATTGATTTATAGAAAAGTTATTTATTATATTCGACTTTGATTTAATGATTTTTAATAAGAAATCATGTTTTTTATATTCAAGTTATTAAATATTAATATAATATTAATAATTAGAACTTTTAAAATATATATTAAAGTTTAAGGTTTAAAGTTTTAATATAATATTAAAAGTTAATTAAAACTAATATAAATTATAGATTAATTATTATTATTTTTTTTTTATTTATTTTAACAATTTATATAAATCTAAGATTATAGTAGATTAATTAATAGATATATTATTAGTAGCTAAATATATATAAGTTTAAATATATATAATACTATATATAATAAAGAGATAATAAAGGTTTAGCTTTAATTTTAAGGAAATAATAATTAAAATAATCTTAAAATACCTTGAATATTAATAAAAAGAATTAAATTTAAACTAACTTAAATATTGAATATTAATAATATTAGTATTAATATTCGATATTAGACTAGTTTAAAACTTAATAATAATAATTTATAAATAAGTCCAATTTATTAAAAGTTAATTAACTAAGTTAAATAATACTTTTATATATAAATATTAGTTTCTTAGATAAATTCTAAGCTAGTTTTAATTCCAGGTTTTATATTAAGTAATAAAAATAAGTTAAAGTAATATATATTAAACTTATCTTTTAACTTTAAATAAATATTAATAAATAGTTAATAACTAAATAGAAAGTATTTTAATATCTCCTTTTTATTATATTTATATTTATTATTATTAGCTAGACTTAGTTAATATAAATAAACTTTAATATAATTATAATTAAATTTTAGTTAATAAAATATATTAATAATAACTTATTTAATATTAAAAGAGATCAAGATTTTATTTCAAAGTACTAATTTATAAGTTAAAATATAATTAGTTTTAAATTCTATTATAACTTTAGATTATATAAATATTTAAAGACTTTAGATTTAAAAGATAGAATTTATAATTATAGTTGCTAGCTAGATATTAATATTAATAATATCCTTTTAATAGAAATCTACTAATAGAATTCTATAAAATAAAAACTAATAAATACTTTTAATAGAATTTTAAATAAAGACAAGTATATTTAATAAAATAAAAATAAAATAAGTTAATTAAAAGAAAGATTATCTAGATTTTTTAATAATTATATATTATTTTATTAATATTATTAGTTTTATTAAGATTTAATATAATAAAACTAATAGAATTAGTAAAATAGTAAAAAATAAAGGTTTATATAAATAAATAATTTTTTTATAATATATAAAGCTTTATATTTAATTTAATTAATTAAATTTAAATTACTATTTATATCTACTATTATAAATTTCGATTTCTTATATAACTATTATTAATAATAAACCTTATAATATTATTATATAACTTTATTATTATATAGTAACTAAGATTTTAACTACTTCTATATAATTTAGAAGATAAATATTTATAATACTTTGAATATTATTATTACTTTTATATATTAAATCGATATCTCTATTATATTTAAATTAAATAACTAAATTAATATTCAAGTAGTTACTATCTTAGAAGATTAATAAGATATTAAAAGTGATATTAGAATAAATAAATTATATAAAATTATAATCTTAGAAACTTTTAAAATAACTTTATTAAATAAATATAAAGATAATTATTATAAACTCAAAATATTTCTATTCTAAATCAAGATTTATATTATCTTCAACTAAGATAAATTCAATTAAAAGATTATAATAAATAACTAAACTACTTTATATTTTAGAAAAAAAATAATTAAATAGATCTAATTATATTTATAAAACTTTTTCGATAAAAAAGATTAACTAGTAGATTATATATAATTTATTAAAGTAATCTTTGATTCTTTTAAAGAATTCAAAATAGAAATTTACTAAATATTTAATATTATTAATAAAAAAAAAATTATAAAAGAAAAACTTTATAAATTAATATAAACTAGATTAGTTATAAAGTATATTATAAAATTTAAATATTATATAAATATTATAGAATAAAGAGAAAAGATAATTATAAGTTATTATTATAAAAAGTTTAAACTAAGTATTAAATTTAAATTAGAAAGATTTATTAAATTTTTTTTTTTTTATTTATTTTAACAACTTATATAAGTTTAAAACTATAATAGATTAACTAGTAGATATACTATTAATAGCTAAGTATATATAAATCTAAATATATATAATATTATATATAGTAAAAAGATATTAAAAGTTTAACTTTAGTTTTAAAGAAATAATAATTAAAATAATCTAAAAACATTTTAAAATACTTTAAATATTAGTAAAAAGAATTAAGCTTAAACTAGTCTAAATACTAAATATTAATAATATTAGTATTAATATCTAATATTAGATTAATCTAAAATTTAATAATAATAATTTATAAATAAATTCAATTTATTAAAAGTTGATTAACTAAGTTAAATAATATCTTTATATATAAATACTAGTTTTTTAGATAAATTCTAAACTAGTTTTAATTCTAGATTTTATATCAAGTAATAGTAGTAAATTAAAATAATATATATTAAACTTATTCTTTAACTTTAAATAAATATTAATAAATAGTTAATAACTAAATAGAAAATATTTTAATATCTTCTTTTTATTATATTTATACTTATTATTATTAATTAAACTAAGTCAATATAAATAAGTTTTAATATAATTATAATTTAATTTAAACTAGTAAAATATACTAGTAGTAACTTATTTAATATCAAAAGGGATTAAGATTTTACTATAAAGAGTTAATTTATAAATTAAAATATAATTAACTTTTTATTCTTTAGTTAGTCTCGATTTAATTATTATAATTATTTTTTTCAAAGCTAATATTTATTTTTAAATCTTAATAGCTTTAATTTAAATATTTAAATAAATAAAATTAGTTTTATAAATATCTAGTTTTAAATTAATAACTTTTTTTATTAGTTTATCAACTAATTTATTCTCTTCAATTTAATAGTACTTTAAAACTTAAGTTAATTTAATATTAGTATCTTTATTAACTATTTAACTATTAATATTAAATATCTTTATTAACTATTTTTAACTAAAGTTATTATTTAGTAATTTTAATTATAATAATCTAACTTAGTTATTATTATAAACTATATATTCTTAATTAAGTTAAATTAGCTAACTAGTTAATTTGATTATTTAAATAACCTTTTCTAACTCTCTATTATATATTAGTTGATTTAAACTAATATTCTATTTATATATTTAGATTAACTCTTAATTTAAATTTAAAAATACTAATTTAACTTTTATTCTAGTTTTATTTTATAACTACAATTTATTAGTATAAAAAGTATATTAATTAGAGGTTAGTATTAATACTAGCTTCTTATAATTATTAACTTTATTTTTTTTTGAAAAAGAGCTAATTTAGATTAAAAATAAATTAATAATTTAAAGTAAGAATTTAAAGAACTATAGTTTTTCTAGATTATTTAGATTAATTAATAAATATATTGATTATTTAATCTAATCGATTTATATTAACTTATTAACTAGTTTTAATATTAGCTTCGATTCTCGCTTCTAGTTAGTTCTAGAAAAGTAAATAAAGTTAAAGTTAAATTCTAGTTTCTAATAACTCTTTTAATAACTTTATAACTTTTAGTAACTTTACTTTTAATAACTTTATAACTTCTAATAACCTTTTTAAAGTAATTTATAAATTAGATAGTTTTTTAAAAATTTAAATATCTTAAAAGTATATTAGTAATTAATATTAGTAAGATAGATATTAAAGAATATTAATATAATTTTAGTATTTATAATTAAATTTAAACTAGTTTTAAAAACCTTTAAGATTTTATAAAAAACTAGATTTTAAAATAATTAAAGTTAAACTTTAAAGTTAATTTATTCTTTATATTAAATTAAAAAGTTATAATCTAAAATACTAGTAATATAGATAATATATAATTAATATATAATAAAAGGAGATAAACTAGTTTAAATATTAATTAATTAGTTAGTTTAAAATAATATTATTTTAATTTAATTAACTTGAATTTTAATATAACTTTTAAATTTAAAGATATTATCAAACTAAATTCCTAGTTATTTTATTAGTTTAGAGAGATATATAACTTATTAATTTAATAATTTAATTAAGTAGTTTATTAAATTATTAGAAAAAAAGTAGATTAACTTAGTTTTCTTAAAATCAAAATTAATATTATTTATTATTTTAAAGAAATATAATTTATTAACTTCTTTTTTTAAAGTTTAATAATTCTTTTTAAAACTAGTTAAACTAATTATTAATATAATATTATTTATATAAAACTAGATTAAATAGTTAATAATTAAAAAGAGATCTTAAATATAAATCAAGAATAAAATTAAATTAATTAAGTTACTCTAAAGAATATTAATATTAATAAGTTAAAAGAGTTTAATTTAATTATTAAAAACTAATTAGAATTATTAGATTTCTAAGAAATAACTAATTTAACTAATTAAACTAAATAGTAATTTAAACTTTTTTAAAATTATTAATAACTAGTTTTTAAATATATAATCGAAAGCCTCTTTAATATTAAGAAATAAAATTAATATTTTAAAATTAGCTATATAATCTTATTTAATTTTAATTATTAATAGTAATTTAGTATTAATTATAAACTTTTTAAATTAATTTCTAATTTAAAAATTATATAGTAAATTAGTAATCTTAGTTAAATAACTTAGTCTCTTTATTAATATTCTTTTATTAACCTTTTTAAAATAGTTAAATAGTAAAATAATCTTATAAGTTTTTAAAATTAAATAATTAAACTTTTTTAACTTTTTAAATATTATATTAATTATTTACTACTAATAAATAGAATAATAATTAAAATTAAAGAATAAACTATAAACTTTATAAAATAAGTTAAAAATAACTAAATAAGTTTTATTAATAATTTCCTAATTAATTCTATTAAATTCTAGAGTTTTTCTTTTAACTTTAATTAAATAAACTCTTTTAAGTTTATTAACTATTAGTTCTAATTAAAAATCAACTTTATAAATATTTTAAAAGAGATTAGTTAATATTAAAAATTAGAAGAATAAAGATAACTTTAAAATATTTACTTTTTCTTTAAAAATTAATTAGTTGGAAATTAAAGATAATATCTAGTTTTAGTAACTTTTAATATAATTAAATACTTTGAAAATAACTTTTAAATCTTTAGTTTTTAGGAAAGTATTCTAATAACTTTATTTAGTATATTTAATAATCAAAAAGTATTAGTTCTAAATTAAAAAGTAATTTTAACTTTAATTATTTTCTCTTTAAACTTTTAATATTGATTTTCAAAAGGTTTTAAATTTAAAAGTTTATTAAAGTTTAACTTATAATTTTAACTTAATTTTTAGAATTATTATATTTAATACTAGTTCAATTAATTATATTAACTTAAAGTTAATAACTTCTAAAAACTTAATTATTAATATTTCAAAAGTTAATTTAATTCTAATTAACTTTAAAAGTTATTAATTAAGAATTAAACTTTTATTAATTAAATTAACTAAACTAACTTTAAATAAATTCTAATTAATCTTTTTAATATTAAAAAGCTAAAAAGAATTTAAATAACTTTAATTTAAATTTAGATTTTTAATTATAAAAAAGATTAATAAATAATCTAAATTTAGATTATTTAATATTTACTAGTTATTA
This sequence comes from Clarireedia paspali, assembly GCA_026225955.1. Taxonomy (NCBI): domain Eukaryota; kingdom Fungi; phylum Ascomycota; class Leotiomycetes; order Helotiales; family Rutstroemiaceae; genus Clarireedia; species Clarireedia paspali. The sequence goes on along the minus strand of JANGZZ010000290.1, from coordinate 20,240 downwards.
ATATATTTTATTATCTTTAAAGTAATAAAAGTAAAGTTTAAAATTAAAAAGTTAACTTTATAAAAGAAAGTTTTAGTTTTTAAATTATTAAATAACTTTAAATTATTATCTTTAATCTAGTTAACTAATTAAATCTCTTTTTAAATATTAAATAATTTTAAATTTTATTAAAAGTAATATATATTAAAGTCTTTTAAAATAAATAAATTAATTATAATAGTTTTTAAAAATAAACTTCTTTTAATTATTTTCTTTAAATTATTCTCGATTTAGTTAATTTTATTATAAATATTAACTATTTTAAATATATTAATATCTAAACTTAGTTATATTATTAATAAGTTTGAATCCAAGTTATTAAATATTAATATAATACTAATAATTAGAACTTTTAAAATATATATTAAAGTTTAAAGTTTAAAGTTTTAATATAATACTAAAAGTTAATTAAAGCTAATATAAATTATAGATTAACTATTTAATTAGTTTTAATTCTTAATTATAATCTAAAGTTCCTAGACTATTAATAAGTTAATTTTTAATTTAATAGTTAACTTGAGAATTAATTTAATTTCTAATAAACTTTTATTAAAATTTATTTATAATATTTAGATATTCTAGTTATTTATAAATTAAAAGTAACTTTTTTAATAACTTTATATACTTTATATAATTTCGAATTACTAATATAAGATTAGAAATAATTAATATATTTTAAAACTAAATATAAAAAAAGTTTTTTATAAATATTATAAATATTATAAATATATTAAAAGATTAAATATAGTTTTAAATATAAATTATATTTAGCTTAATAATAATAAAACTAGATTATATATTTAAAATCTTAATAACAAATATATTAAATTGATTTTATAATATTTAATAGTTTTTTAATTTTAATTAAGATTTCAATAATATAAATATAATTCTTTATATATCTCTTAACTTCTTTAATAGTTTTAAAAGAGATTACTACTAAATTAGCTTTTTTAATAATCTAGTTAATTTTAAAAGAAAGTTAATAAAGAGTTTTAATTAGTTTAAAATTTAAAGAGTTATTAAAAGTTTTAATCTCTTTTAATATTAATTTTATATCTTTTAAGATATTGAAGTTAATTATAAAGATTTTATATAATATTATTTTAAACTAAAGTTTATCTTTTTAAATATTTTTAAAATTAAGAAGGTTTTTTTAAATATCAATCTTTTTAATTAAAAAGTTGATTATATAAAAAGAGATTATAATTAATATTAAGTTCTTTTTATTAGATATATTAGTAATAATTAAAATAATTAACTTTTTAATTTTTTTAACTTTAAAAACTTTATTAATAATATTATAAATAATTAAAATCAAGAAGATATTATAATATAATATAATATTATATATTAAAATAAATCGATTTAAAACTTTAGCTTTAAGTTTAACTACTTTAAGTTTAGTTTAAATTATAATTTAGTTACTTGATTTTAAATTATTTAATATAATAATATTAGTGAATAAAGTTTAAACTAGATTTTAAATAATTTTAATAATTTTTAATATTAAAGTTACTAAAAATATTAAAGTTATTAAAAGAGTTATTAGAAAAGTTATTAGAGGTTATTTTTATAATTTTAAAACTTTAGTCTAGTTTTCTATCTTTTAGATTATATATTTAAAGTTATTAAATTAAAAAGTTAATTAGTTAGTAACTTTTTTAACTTTTTTTAATATAATATAGTTTCTAAATATTTTAATAAAGTCTAGTATTTTACTTTATTATTTTTAAAAAGAAATTAAAAAGCTAACTTTAATTAAAAGGTTTAAAACTTCAAAGATAAATAATTAAGTAGATTCTAGATTAATTAATTAATTAATAATAATTTTCAGATTTTTATTATTCTATTTAACTAAGAAGAAGTTAATATATTTAAATAAATAAAAAGAGATATTATTAAAGTTAATTATAATATTTATAATAAGTTTAATTAAAAAGTTTAAATTTATAATATTAAAAAAGTTAAATAAATTAATATTAAAGTTAAATTAAAAAGTTATAAATAAAGTTAATAATATAATAATATTTATAATATTATTAATAATATTAATAACTAAGAGAGAAGACTTAATAATAATTAATATATTAAAGATAATTAAAAAGAAAGTAGTTAAAATAATATTCTAATTATTATTATTATTATTAAAAGTTAAAAAAGTAATTATATTAATAAGTATTAATATAATATTTTAATAAATATATTAATATCTTAAAAGCTCTTTTAAACTATTAATATCACTTAGTATTATTAATATTATTAATTATTATTAAATTAGTAATTTAAGTTTTAATAAAATAAAATTAATAAATTTAATATTTAAAATCGTTGGAATTAATAATAATAATAATATAATAATAATATAAAGATATAAGTAAATTAGTTTAAATTATAAAAATATATTATATTTAATACTAGTTTCTTTTTATTAATATTTTTATTATTTTAATAGTTTTTTAATATTTTTATAATTTTTAAAGTTTTTAAATAAAGATTTCGAAAATATAAAGTAAAAATCTATAAAATTAATAATAATAATAATATCTTGATAACAGATAATTATATAATTAGATAGTTTAACTAGTTTAATTTATAGAAAAGTTATTTATTATATTCAACTTTAATCTAATGATTTTTAATAAGAAATCATGTTTTTTTAATAAAAAATCGTTTTAATTAAAAAAGTTAGAATTTATTAAATATAATAATTTAAACTCTTTTATTAAAGAATTAATCTAAGTAGATAATATATTATATAAATATTAGTAAGATAAATAAGTTAAATAATCTTAAGAAAATAAAAGATATTATAAATCTAATTAATTAAAGAAATATTATAATAATTATAATAACTTTATATAACTAAATATTATAAATTCTAGAAATAATCTTTTTTAAGAAAAAAGAAATTATAAATAAAAAAAGAAGTTATATTTTAAATATAGATTTCTAAAATACTAATTAAAAAATTATTAAAAGAAATTTTAAATTTAAAAGTTAAAAGGAAATATTTAGAAAAGAAAGAAATAATTTAAAATATTAATAGATAATAATAATTACTAAAGTAAGAATATATTTAAATATTAAATTAATATAATAAGTAGATAATTTAAAGATTAAAATAATAATTATATATTACTATTATAAATAATATATTATAATAATTACTATTTAATATATTAGTTAGATAAAAATAATATAAATTAATATTCTAAGAAATTATAAAGAAAAAAGAATTAAATAAATATATTTATCTAATAGTTAAAAAATATAATATATATATTATTATAAATAAATAAAGAATAAACTATTAAAAAAAGAAATAATATTTAAAAAGTTAAAGTTTAGATTTATTTAAATTAAATAATTAAATATTATAATTATATTAAAAACTTTAAATTTAAAATAAATAAAGTTTATATATTAAAATATATAAATAATAAGTATTTTAAATAAAAATAATTTGAAATAAAGAAGATCTACTAAAAGCCTTTTAGAATAGATTTCAAAGATATTATATTCTAAATTAAATAATATTAGATTATATTTTAATATTTAAAAAAGATATAACTTTAATATTAAATTAGAAATAAAAAGAATATTTATATTAAATAACTAATAATATAGTTTTTAATAAAAAGTTAAATATATTATATAAAATTAATAAATAAAGAAATTAAAATATAATAAAATATATTAATTATAAAACTTTATTATAAAATACTTTATATTAATTAAAAATAATTTATTAAATTATTTAAAATACTAATTAAAAAGTTAAAAATTATTTTAAAGTTAAAATAGATCTTTTATAAAATATATATAAATAAATAAATATTATAAATTATAATAAATTTAAAAATAATAGAAAATTTTATAATATTAAAAGTTATAATATTTATAAAATTATAAACTTTTAAAAAATAAATTTTATATAAATTTATATTTATTAATAGATAATTAGTTAAAAATAATAAAGTTATTTAATATAAAATATAAAAGTTTATAATATAATTAAAATAATATTCTAAATAGATATAAATAGATTTAATTTTATTAAAAAGATATTAAATAATTTTAAGAATATTATAATTAAAATACTATAATTTATATATTAATTAAATTAAACGAATCTTAAAGTTTAATAAATATAAATATAAAACGAAATTTATATAAAGTTTTATAAAACTAATATTTTGAATTAGAAAGTAATAAGAAAAATTATATATATTAAAAATAAATAATATTCTGAAAATTAGATATTTAGTCTAAAATCCTTTATTAAAGAATATATTAATAAAGTATTAGAAATATATAAAGATTTTTAAAGAAAGACTTTAAGAAAACATTTTATTAAAATATTAATTTTAAGATTATAAAATAAAATTAGAAGAAAGAAAGGAATTATTATTCTTATTAATTATATTATTATTAAAGAAGAAACTTAAATTATTTTATAAATATCTTAATAAAAACTTAGTAAAGAGATTTATTAAAGAATTTATATTATTAATAGAAGTTTTAATCTTCTTTATATTAAAGAAAGAAGATAAAAAAAAGAGATTAGTTATTAATTATTAAAAGTTTAATAATATTATAATAAAGAATTATTACTTATTATTATTAATTAGTAAATTATAAAATTAGATTAAAAAAACTAAATACTTTATAAAGTTAAATTAATATATAAAATTCAATTTAATTTAAATTAAAGAAAGAGATAAATAGAAGATTATATTTTATATTTAATATAATTATTATAAGTATTAAGTAATATCTTTCGAGCTTATAAATATACTAAATATATATATAAAGCTAGTTAATAACTTATTAAGAAAGTATCTTAATAATTATTATATAACTTACTTTAATAATATTCTAATCTTTATAAAAACTTTTAAAAAATATATTAAAATTATATAGAAAATTTTAGAAATTCTTTAAAATATAAATATTTTATTAAAACTATTTAAATATAAATTCTATATTATTAAAACTAAATTCCTAAAATATATTATTAATATAATAAAACTTAAAATAAATTTAAATAAAATAAAAGAAGTTTTAAAATAAAAATAATTTATTATTATTAAAAGAATATAATTATTTTTAAGATTTATAAACTTCTATAAATAATTTATTAAAGATTATTTAAAAATTATAATATTATTTATAAAGTTAATTAAAAAGAATATAAATTATAAATAGAATAATATAATATAAAAAGTATTTAATATATTTAAATAAACTTTTATATAAATACTAATTCTAATTACTTTTAATTTTAAATAACTAATTATTATAAAGATAAATATATTAAATTATATATTGAATATAATTCTTAGTTAACTAAATAAAAATAGAAAGTTATAATTAATAATATATTATTTAAGAAAGTTATAATTAATAAAATTGAATTATAAGATTTATAATAAAAAGTTACTAATTATTATTAATACTTTTAAAGAATAAAGAGTTTATTTTAAAGAATCTAAATATATAGTCTAAATTTATTTAGATTATAAAAATTTAATCTACTTTATAATAATAAAAATTCTAAATAGATAATAAATATAATAAATAGAAATATTAGTTATATATAATTTTAAAATAAAATATATTAAAGAGAATAAGAATATTAAAATAGATATATTTAGTAAAAAAATAAAATATTTAAAAAATAAAATATATAAATTATATATAATATTTTAATAAAAAGAAGATTTATTAATATTTAATTTACTTTAGTTAGTTATAATAATAACACTTTATAATAACTATTTAAAAAAGTAAATAAAAGAATAATATAAAAATAATTTAATTATAAAATAAATATTAGAATAATTAAATAAAGGATTTATAATTAAGAATAATATTATTTACTTTTATAAAAAGATTTATATCTCTTCTATATTATCTAAATAATATATTAAGAAATAATATAAGTTATTAGTTTATAATTATTAAAGAATTATTAAGATATTTATATAAATTAGAATATATTTATATTTTCTATAAATAAGAAAGATAATTAAGGAAGTTATTAGAAATTATAATATTTATATATAAAATAAAAACTTATAATATACTTTATATAACTAGTTTAAAACTCCGAATATATTTACTTAATTATAAAAGTTTATTATATAAAACTTTATAATCAAACTACTATACTTAAAGAATCTAATTATAAAAGTAATATATAACTTTATTCTAGTAATTATAAATCGATTAATTAAATTTAAATATATAATTTCTTATAAAGAAAGTAATATAATAAAAGATTTAATATATATCTTTCTAAGAATAATAGTTAGTATATATAAAATATTAATAAAGATAATTTCGAATTAAAATAAACTCTTTATATTGAAATTCTAGTAGATATTTATAATATTATTAGAAATCAAAAGAAAGCTATTTATAATATTCTACTTATAAATAAATAGATAAATAGAATAATTAAATCAAACTTTAAAATAATATTTATAATATTATATTAATTATAAGTAAGATAATTAAATAGAATTACTATTATTTATATAATTTATATATAATACTTTAGAAATAGTAACTATAAATATAATATTAATTTATATTAACTTTAAGTTCGAATTAAAAATATATAATATATAATTAATAAATAAAATGAAATTAGATATAAATATTATAAAAGTAAATAAATTAAAGAAATTATATAAATAATTATTACTTAATATTAAGTTTATTTTATAATAAACTATAAATTATTATAATTCGAAGTATAATATAAAACTAATATTTAAAAAAGAGAATAAAGTTTATCTCTTTAAATAAAATATTAATATAAAAAAACTAAGTAATAAACTAGATTATAAGAAATTAAGATCTTTTAAAATTAATAAAGTAATTAAACTAATTAATTATAAACTAAAGTTATTAATAATAATAAAAATATATTTAGTTTTCTATATTTTATTATTTAAATTAATATTACTAAGAGTATTAAATATACTTTATATCGAAATCGAACTAGTTAATTTAAATATCAAATATAATATTAAAGAAATATTAGATTATAAGTATATTAAAAGATAATTATATTATTTAATAAAATAGAAAGAATATTTATATTTAAAAAATATATAAAAATTAGTTAAAAACTTAAATTACTTATAATATTTAAAGAAATTTTATTGAAAGTATTTATATTTTTTAGTTAAATAATTAGTTTAAAGTTATTTATTAAAAGTAATTTAAAAGAAGATAAATTAATAATAATAAAGATAAATATTTAAATAATTTACTTAATTTTTTTTTACTTTAATCTTTTTTTCTTTTTAAACTCTTTTAATATATTAATTATATACAAATTATATTATAATATTTTTCTAGCTTTTTCTTTTAGTTTCTTTTATTATTTCTTTAATTATATTTAATAAATAAAAGCTTTATTTAATTATTATAATATTAAATATATTTACTTTACTAGTTCCTTTTATATATATATAATAACTTCTTTTTTAACCTTTAAACAAGTTTTTTCTTTTAAAATAATAATTTATTATAATATAGAATTATTAAAAATATTATAAGAACTATTATTAATACTTTTTATATATTCTTTATAATATTTATTATTAGGAAAAATATAATACTTTAACCTTTTTAAAAAATAATAAGAATATTTTATTAATATTATTTTTCCTTTCTCTTTAGATTAATTATAAATAATAAAACAACTTTTTATAATTTTAAATATCTCTTTAAATATAATAAAAGAAAAAGGAATAAAATATTTATTAAAGAATTAAATAAATACTTTATACTATTATAAATAAATATTAAAATAATACTAAATTAGAAAGAGGATAATATTATAACTCTAAGTTATATAAATATTTAAAGATTTTAAATTTAAAAAGTAGAATTTATAATTATAACTATTAATTAGATATTAATATTAGTAATATCCTTTTAGTAGAAATCTATTAATAGAATTTTATAAAGTGAAAATTAATAAATATCTTTAATAAAACTTTAAATAAAAATAAATATATTTAATAAAATAAAAATAAGATAAATTAATTAAAAGAAAAATTATCTAAGTTCTTTAATAATTATATATTATCTTATTAATACTACTAGTTTTACTAAGACTTAGTATAATAAGATTAATAAGATTAATAAAATAATAGAAAATAAAGGTTTATATAAATAAATAGTTTTCTTATAATATATAAAACTTTATATTTAATTTAATTAATTAAATTCAAATTACTATTTATATCTATTATTATATTTATTAATTCTCTATATAATTATTATTAATAATAAACCTTATAATATTATTATATAACTTTATTATTATATAGTAATCAAGATCTTAACTACTTCTATATAACTTAGAAAACAAATATTTATAATAAGTTCTTTAATTAATCTTGATTTAATTATTTTTTTTAAAACTAGTTTCTATTTCTAGATTTTAATAACTTTAATCTAGATATTTAAATAAATAAAACTAGTTTTATAAATATTTAGTTTTAAATTAATAACTTTCTTTATTAATTTATTAATTAATTTATTCTTTTTAACTTTATAATATTTTAAAATCTAAATTAATTTAATATTAATATCTTTATTAACTATTTAATAATTAGTATTAAATATTTTTATTAATTATTATTAATTAAAGTTATTATTTAGTAATTTTAAATATTATAACTTTACTTAATTATTATTATAAATTATATATTCTTAGTTAAACTAAATTAACTAACTAGTTAATTTAATTATTTAAATAACTCTTTTTAACTCTTTATTATATATTAGTTAATTTAAATTAATATTCTATTTATATATTTAGATTAATTCTTAATTTAAGTCTAAAAGAGTTAATTTAATCTTTATTTTAACTTTGTTTTATAATTATAATCTATTAATATAAAAAATATATTAATTAGATATTAATATTAATATTGGTTTTTTATAATTATTAATTTTATTCTTCTTCGAAAAGTTATTAATTTAGATTGAAAATAAACTAATAATTTAAAATAAGAATTTAAAAAATTATAGTTTTTCTAGATTATCTAAATTAATTAATAAATATATTAATTATTTAATTTAATTGATTTATATTAACTTAGTAACTAACTTTAATATTAACTTTAATCTCTATTTTCAATTAGCTTTTAAAAGGTAAATAGAGTTAAAACTAAGTTTTAATTTTTAATAACTTTTTTAATAACTTTATAACTTTTAGTAATTTATTTTTTAATAACTTTATAACTTTTAATAACCTTTTTAAAGTAACTTATAAATTAGATAGTTTTTCAAGAGTTTAAATAACTAAAGAGTATATTAATAGTTAATATTAATAAAATAAATATTAAAAGATATTAATATAACTTTAATATCTATAATTAGCTTTAAATTAATTTTAAAAACCTTTAAGATTTTATAAAAAGTTAAGTTTTAAAATAGTTAAAATTAAACTTTAAAATTAATTTACTTTTTATATTAAATTAAAAACTTATAATCTAAGATACTAATAATATAAATAATATATAATTAATATATAATAAAGAGAGATAAACTTATTTAAATATTAGTTAATTAACTAATTTAAAGTAATATTATTTTAATTTAATTAATTTGAATTCTAATATAATTTTTAAATTTAAAAATATTATTAAACTAAATTCTTAATTACTTTATTAATTTAGAAAAGTATATAATTTATTAATTTAATAATTTAACTAAATAGTTTATTAAGTTATTAAAAAAGAAGTGAATTAACTTAATTTTCTTAAGATTAAAATTGATATTATTAATTATTTCAAAAGAATATAATTTATTAGCTTTTTTTTAAAGTTTAATAATTCTTTTTAAAATTAATTAAATTAATTATTAATATAATATTGTTTATATAAAACTAGATTAAATAACTAATAATTAAAAAGAGATCTCAAATATAAATTAAGAATAAAATTAAATTAATTAAATTATTTTATAAGATATTAGTATTAATAGATTAAAAGAGTTTAATTTAGTTATTAAAAGTTAATTAAAGTTTCTAAACTTCTAAGAAGTAATTAATTTAACTAATTAAATTAAATAATAGTTTAAACTTTTTTAAAATTATTAGTAACTAGTTCTTGAATATATAATCGAAAGTCTTTTTAATATTAAGAAATAAAACTAATATTTTAAACTTAGTTATATAATTTTATTCGATTTTAATTATTAATAATAACTTAGTATTAATTATAAACTTTTTAAATTAATTTCTAATTTAAAAGTTATATAAAAAACTAATAGTTTTAATTAAATAGTTTAATCTTTTAATTAATATCTTCTTACTAACCTTTCTAAAATAGTTTAATAATAAAATAACTTTATAAACTTTTAAAATTAAATAATTAAACTTTTTTAACTTTTTAAATATTATATTAATTACTTATTACTAATAAATAAAGTAATAACTAAAATTAAAAAGAAAATTATAAATCTTATAAAATAAATTAAAAATAATTAAATAAACTTTATTAATAATTTTCTAGTTAATTCTATTAAACTTTAAAGTTTTTCTTTTAATTTTAATTAAATAAGCTCTTTTAAATTTATTAACTACTAGTTTTAATTAAAAGTCAACTTTATAAATATTTTAGAAGAAACTAGTCGATATTAGTAACTAAAGGAATAAAGTAGATTTTAAAATATTTACTTTCTTTTTAAAAGTTGATTAAATAGAAATCAAAAATAATATTTAACTTTAATAACTTTTAATATAATTAAAAGTTTTAAAAATAGTTTTCAAATTTTTAATTTTTAAAAAGATATTCTAATAACTTTGTTTAATATATTTAATAATTGAAAAGTATTGATTCTAAATTAAAAAGTAGTTTTAACTTTTTTTTTTTTTTTTTTTTTTTTATTTATTTTAATATTCTTTTTAAATTTAAAACTATAATAGAATAATTAATAATTAGTTTACTAGTAATTTAGTATATTTTAAAGTCTAATTATATATAATATTAAATATAGTTAGTTATATTAAAGATTTAATTTTATTTAAAAGAAAAAACAAAGTTCTTTAATAAATAAAAAAACTAGTTAATTAAATAAATCTAAATATATAATTTTTCACTAAAGAGATATTAAGAGTTTAAAAACTTTTAATTTAATATATTATTATTATATTATTAAACTAAAGACTATTTTGATTAATTTAATTAGTTTTAACTTTAATTATCTTCTCTTTAAACTTTTAATATTAATTTTCAAAAGGTTTTAAATTTAAAAGTTTATTAAGATTTAGTTTATAATTTTAACTTGATTTTCGAAATCATTATATTCGATATTAATTTAATTAGTTATATTAACTTAAAGTTAATAACTTTTAAAAATTTAATTATTAATATTTCAAAAGTTAATTTAATTCTAATTAACTCTAAAGATTATTAATTAAGAACTAAGTTCTTATTAATTAAATCGATTAAACTAACTTTAAATAGATTTTAATTAATTTTCTTAATATTAAAAAAATAAAGGGGATTTAAATAATTATAATTTAAATTTAGATTTTTAATTATAAAAAAGATTAGTAAGTAATTTAAATCTAGATTATCTAATATTTATTAATTATTAATATATTTTATTATCTTTAAAATAATAAAAGTAAGATTTAAAATTAAAAAGTTAACTTTATAAAAAAAGGTTTTAGTTTTTAGATTATTAAATAATTTTAAGTTATTATCTTTAATCTAATTAACTAATTAAACTTCTTTTTAAATATTAAGTAACTTTAAATTTTATTAAAAGTAATATATATTAAAATCTTTTAAAATAAACGAATTAATTATAATAATTTTTAAAAGTAAACTTCTTTTAATTATTTTTTTTAAATTATTTTCAATTTAGTTAGTTTTATTATAAATATTAACTATTTTAAATATATTAATATCTAAGTTTAATTATATTATTAATAAGTTTAAATCCAAGTTATTAAATATTAATATAATATTAATAATTAGAACTTTTAAAATATATATTAAAATTTAAAGTTTGAAATTTCAATATAATATTAAAAGTTAATTAAAGTTAATATAAATTATAAATTAACTATTTAATTAATTTTAATTTTTAATTATAATCTAGAGTTCTTAGACTATTAGTAAATTAATTTTTAATTTAATAATTAACTTAAGAATTAATTTAATTTTTAATAAACTTTTATTAAAATTCACTTATAATATTTAGATATCTTAATTATTTATAAATTAAAAGTAACTTTTTTAATAACTTTATATACTTTATATAATTTAGAGTTACTAATATAAAATTAAAAGTAGTTAATATACTTTAAAGTTAAATATAAATAAAGTTTTCTCTAGATATTATAAATATTATAAATATATTAAGAGATTAAATAAAGTTTCAAATATAAACTATATTTAATTTAGTAATAATAAAACTAAGTTATATATTTAAAATCTTAATAATAAGTATATTAAATTAACTTTATAATATTTAGTAGTTTCTTAACTTTAATTAAGATTTTAATAATATAAACTTAGTTTCTTATATACTTCTTAACTTTCTTAATAGTTTTAAAAGAAATTATTATTAAACTAACTTTTTTAGTAACTTAGTTAACTTTGAAAAAGAGTTAATAAAAAGTTCTAATTAGTTTTAAATTTAAAGAGTTATTAAAGATCTTAATCTCTTTTAATATTAATTTTATACTTTCTAGAATATTAAAGTTAATTATAAAGATCTTATATAATATTACTTTAAATTATAATTTATTCTTTTAGATATTTTTAAAATTAAGAAAGTTTTTTTAAATATTAACTTTCTTAATTAAAAAGTCGATTATATAAAGAGAGATTATAATTAATATTAAATTCTTTTTATTAGATATATTAATAATAATCGAAATAATCAACCTTTTAACTCTTTTAACTTTAAAAGCTTTATTAATAATATTATAAGTAATTAAAGTTAAAAAGATATTATAATATAATATAGTATTATATATTAAAATAAATCGATTTAAAAACTTAGTTTTAAATTTAGTTACTTTAAATTTAGTTATAATTATAATCTAATTATTTAATTTTAGATTATTTAATATTATAATATTAGTAAAGTTAATTTAAATTAGATTTTAAATAATTTTAATAATTTTTATTATTAAAGTTACTAAAAATATTAAAGTTATTAAAAGTATTAAAGTTATTAGAAGGATTATTAAAAACTATTTTTATAATTTTAAAGTTTTAACTTAGTTTTCTACTTTTTAAATTATATATTCAAAGTTATTAAATTAAGAAACTAATTAGTTAATAACTTTTTTAATCTTTCTTAATATAATATAATCTTTAAATATTTTAATAAGATCTAATATTTTATTTTATTATTTTTAGAAAGAAGTTAAAATACTAATTTTAATTAAAAGATTTAAAACTTTGAAAATAAAAGTTTAAATAAATTCTAAATTAACTAATTAGTTAATAATAATTTTCAGATTTTTATTAATCTATTTAATTAAAAAGAAGTTAATATATTTTAGAAGATAAAATAGAATATTACTAAAGTTAATTATAATATTTATAATAAATCTAACTAAAGAGTTTAAATTTATAATATTAAAAAGACTAAATAAATTGATATTAAAGTTAAATTAAAGTATTATAAATAAGGTCAATAATATAATAATATTTATAATATTATTAATAATATTAATAACTAAAGAAGATAATTTAATAATAATTAATATACTAAAGATAGTTAAAAAAAAGATAGTTAAAATAATATTCTAATTATTATTATTATTATTAAAAGTTAAAAAAGCTTTTATATTAATAAATATTAATATTATATTTAAATAAATATATTAATATTATAAAAACTTTAATAAACTAAAGAAACTCTTTTAGTATTATTAGAATTATTAATATTATTAATTATTACTAAATTAATAATTTAAATTTAATAAAATAAAATTAGTAAACTTAGTATCTAGAATTATTAAAATTAATAGTAATAATAATATAGAAAAGATATAAAAGTATAAATAAATTAGTTTAGATTATAGAAATATATTATATTTAAATATTAACTTCTTTTTATTAATATTTTTATTATTTTATAATTTTTAATATTTTTATGATTTTTAAGGTTTTTTAATAAAAATTTCGAAAATATAAAGTAAAAATCCGCGAAATCGATAATAATAATAATATCTTAATAATAGATAATTATATAATTAAATAGTTTAATTAGTTCAATTTATAAAAAAGTTATTTATTATATTCGATTTTAATTCAATGATTTTTAATAAGAAATTATATTTTTTCAATAAAAAATTATTTTAATTAAAAAAGTTAAATTAATTAGATTTTTTAATTAATTATTTAACTAGTTTTAATTTTTAGTTATAATCTAGAGTTTTTAGATTATTAATAAATTAATTTTTAATTTAATAATTAATTTAAAAGTTAATTTAATTTCTAATAAACTTTTATTAAAATTTATTTATAATATTTAAATATCTTAATTATTTATAAATTAAAAGTAACTCTTTTTATTACTTTATATACTTTATATAATTTTAAATTATTAATATAAAATTAAAAGTAATTAATATACTTTAAAACTAAATATAAATAAAATTTCTTATAAATATTATAGATATTATAAATATATTAAAAGGTTAGATATAGTTTTAAATATAAATTATATTTAATTTAATAATAATAAAACTAGATTATATATTTAAAACCTTAATATTTTAAATATTAAATTAATTTTATTATACTTAATAACTTCTTAATTTTAATTAAAATTTTAATAATATAAATTTAGTTCTTTATATATTTTTCAACTTTCTTAATAGTTTTAAAAGAGATTATTATTAATTTAACTCTTTTAATAACTTAATTAACTTTAAAAGAAAGTTAATAAGAAGTTTTAATTAATTTAAGATTTAAAGAATTATTAAAAATTTTAATCTCTTTTAATATTAATTCTATATTTTCTAAAGTATTAAAGTTAATTATAAAGATTTTATATAATATTACTTTAAATTAAAGCTTATTCTTTTAAATACTTTTAAAATTAAAAAGGTTTTTTTAAATATTAATCTTTTTAATTAAGAAGTTAATTATATAAAAGAATATTATAATTAATATTAAGTTCTTCTTTTTAAATATATTAGTAATAATTGAAATAACTAGTTTTTTAACTCTTTTAACTTTAAAAGCTTTATTAATTATATTATAAATAATTAAAACTAAGAAGATATTATAATATAATATAATATTATATATTAAAATAAATCGATTTAAAAACTTAACTTTAAATTTAATTATTTTAGATTTAATTATAATTATAATCTAGTTACTTAACTTTAAATTACTTAATATAATAATATTAATAAATAAAACTTAGATTGAATTTTAAATAATTTTAATAATTTTTATTACTAAGATTATTAAAAGTATTAAAATTATTAAAAAGATTATTAAGAAAGTTACTAAAATCTTTTATAGTTTTAAAGCTTTAATTTAGTTTTCCACTTTCTAAATTATATATTTAAGGTTATTAAATTAAGAAACTAATTAATTAGTAACTTTTTTAATCTTTCTTAATATAATATAATCTTTAAATACTTCGATTAAATCTAGTATTTTACTTTATTATTCTTAGAAAAAAGTAAGAATATTAGTTTTAATTAAAAGATTTAAAACTTTATAAATAAATATTTAAATTAATTTTAAGTTTATTAATTAGTTGATAATAATTCTTAAATTTTTATTAATTTATTTAATTAAAAAGAGATTAATATATTTTAAAAAGTAAAGTAATATACTATTAAAATTAATTATAATATTTATAATAAATCTAATTAAAAAGTCTAAATTTATAATATTAGAAAAGTTAAATAAGTTGATATTAAAGTTAAAATAAAGAGTTATAAGTAAAGTTAATAATATAATAATATTTATAGTATTATTAATAATATTAATAATTAAAGAAGATAACTTGATAATTATTAAAGTGTTAAAAGTAATTAAAAATAAAGTAGTTAAAATAATATCTTTATTATTATTATTTAAAGTTAAAAGAGTTTCTATATTAATAAATATTAATATAATACTTTATAATAAATATATTAATATTCTAAAAGCTTTTCTAAATTTAAAAAATATTTTTTAGATTATTAATATTATTAATATTATTAAATATTAGTTAAATTAATAATTTAAATTTAATTTAATAAAATTAATAAACTTAGTATTTAGAATTATTAGAATTAATAATAATAATAATATAGAAATAATATAAAAATATAACTAAACTAATTCGAATTATAAAAATATATTATATTTAATATTAACTTCTTTTTATTAATATTTTTATTATTTTAATAGTTTTTTAATATTTTTATATTTTTTAAAGTTTTTAAGTAAAAATTTCGAAAATATAAAATAAAAATTTATAAAATCAATAATAATAATAATATTTTAATAATAAATAATTATATAGTTAAATAATTTAACTAGTTCGATTTATAGAAAAGTTATTATATTCAACTTTAATTTAATAATTTTTAATAAGAAATTATATTTTTTTAATAAAAAATCGTTTTTATAATTTTTATTATTATTTAAAGAAATTATATTTTTTTAATAAAAAATTGTTTTATTAATATATATTAAACTATATTTATTTTAATAATTTATATAAATTCAAGATTATAATAAATTAATTAATAGATATATTATTAATAACTAAATATATATAAGTTTAAATATATATAATATTATATATAATAAAAAGATATTAAAGATCTAATTTTATTAAATTAATATTTTATTTATAAATTTAGATTAACTTTTAATTTAAATTTAAAAGAATTAATTTAACTTTTATTTTTATTTTAATTTATAATTAAAATCTATTAATATAAAAGATATATTAATTAAATATTAATATTAAAATTAATTTCTAGTAATTTTTAATTTTATCTTTTTTAAAAGATAATTAATTTAAATTAAAAATAAACTAATTATTTAAAAAAAGAATTTAAAAAAACTATAGTTTTTCTAAATTATTTTAATTAACTAATAAATATATTAATTATTTAATCTAATTAATTTATATTAACTTAATAATTAGTTTTGATTTTAATTTTAATCTTTACTTTTAACTAGCTTTTAAAAAGTAAAAAAAACTAGAATTAAATTCTAATTTTTAATAACTTTTTTAAAAACTTTTTTAATAACTTTATAATTTTTAATATCTTTTTAAATATTTTTTTTAAAATAACTTATAAATTAAATAGTTTTTTAAAAGTTTAAATAATTAGAAGATATATTAGTAATTAATATTAATAATATAAATATCAAGGAATATTAATATAATTTTAATATTTATAATTAAAATTAAATTAGTTTTAAATTTTTTTAAAATTTTATAAAAAGTTAGATTTTAAAGTAGTTAAAATTAAACTTTAAATTTAATTTAATCTTTATATTAAATAAAGGATTTATAATTAAAGATATTAATAATATTAATAATATATAATTAATATATTATAAAGAGAGATAAACTTATTTAAAAATTAACTAGTTAATTAACTTTAAAATTTAATTCTTTATAAAATTCTAAAGATTTTTAAAATTAACTTAATATTAATTATAAATATTAAAATTATATTAATACTTTTTAATATTTAGTTTACTAATATTAACTATTAATATATTTTTTATTTATTTAAACTCTTGAAAAACTACTTAATTTATTAATTATTTTAAAAAGATTATTAAAAGAATTATTAGAAATTAAAATTTAATTTTAACTTTATTTATTTTTTAAAAACTAATTAGAAGTAAAAATTAAAATTAATATTAAAACTAGTTACTAAGTTAATATAAATTAATTAGATTAAATAATTAATATATTTATTAATTAATTTAAATAATCTAGAAAAATTATAATTATTTAAATTTCTTTTTTAAATTATAAACTTACTTTCAATTTAAATTAACTACTTTTTAAAAAAGAATAAAGTTAAAGACTATTAAAAATTAATTTCAATATTAACTTTTAATTAATATATCTTTTATATTAATAAATTTTAATTATAAACTAAAATTAAAATAGAAGTTAAATTAACTCTTTTTAATTTAAATTAATTAATATATAATAAGAAGTTAAAAGAGATTATTTAAATAATTAAATTAATTAATTAATTAATTTAATTAAATTAAAAATATATAATTTATAATAATAATTAAATAGAATTATAATATTTAAAATTATTAAATAATAACTTTAATTAAAAATAACTAATAAAAATATATAATATTAATAGTTAAATAATTAATAAAAATATTAATATTAAATTAATTTAGATTCTAAAATATTATAAAGTTGAAAGAAATAAAATAATTAATAAACTAGTAAAAAACTATTAATTTAAAATTAAATATTTTTAAAATTAACTTTATTTATTTAAATATTTATATTAAATATATTAAAACTTAAAAATAAAAATTAACTTTAGAAAAAATAATTAAATTAAAATTAATTAAGAAATTTAAAACTAATTATATTTTAATTTATAAATTAACTTTTTAAAATAAAATTTTAATTTCTTTTAAAATTAAATAAATTATTATTAATATATTTTATCAATTAAAATTAAATTATAATTACTTTAAAACTTATATATATTAATTTAATTTAACTATTAATAATAAATATAAATATAATAAAAAGAAAATATTAAAATATCTTTTAATTAATTATTAATTATTTATTAATATATATTTAAAGTTAAAAGATAAATTTAATATATATTATTTTAATTTATCTTTATTATTTAATATTAAATTTAGAATTAAAATTAATTTAGAATTTATTTAAAAAACTAATATTTATATATAAAGATATTATTTAATTTAATTAGTTAATTTTAATTAAATTAGAACTATTTATAAATTATTATTATTAAATTTAATATTAGTTTAATATTTAATATTAAAACTAATATTACTAATATTATTTTAATATTTAATATTTAAATTAATTTAATTTAATTCTTTTTATTAATATTTAAAATATTTTAAAATTATTTTAATTATTATTTTCTTTAAATTAGAGTTAAACTTTTAATATCTCTTTATTATATATAATATTATATATATTTAAATATATAAATACTTAATTACTAATAATATATTTATTAACTAATTTATTATAATCTTAAACTTATATAAATTATTAAAAAAAATTAATTAAAGTTAAAAGCTCTTTTATATTAATAAATATTAATATTTTATTTTTAAAAAGGTTTTTTTTATTTTAATAACTTATATAAATCTAAGATTATAAATAGTTAATTAATAATTAATTTTTATTTTATTTTAATAATCTATATAAGTTTAAGATTATAATAAATTAATTAATAACTAATTTTTTTATTTATTTATTTTAATAATTTATATAAGTTTAAAACTATAATAGATTAATTAATAATTGATTTACTAATAATTAAATATATATATAAAAGTTAAATATATAAAATTTTAATAAAATAAAATTATATTAAAAGTTTAACTTTAATTTTAAAAAAATAAATAATAAAAAGTATAAAATATTAAAGAAAATATTAAAAAGTTAAATAAGTTTAAATAAACTAATATTAAATTTAATATCAAATATTAAATTAATATTAAAATATTTTAACTTTAATATTAAATATTAAATTAATATTAAATATTAAATTAATATTAAAGTTTAATATTATATTTTTTAAAAAACTAATTAAAATAGTTTTTAATTTAATAATATAATAATATTATATTAAATTATATATTAGTAAAAAATATTATATTTTAAAATTATTTTAATTAATTAATTTTTTTATTTAATAAAGAATTTTATTTATTTTTCTTTTAATTAAAACTAAACTTTTAATATAATTAATTATATTTAATATTATATATATTTAATCTTAAAAATATTTAATTGTTAATAGATTAATTATTAATTATTTTATTATAATTATAAATTTAAAAAGAATATTAAAATAAATAAATAAATAAATAAATAAATAAATAAATAAATAAATAAAAAGAATATTAAAATAAATAAATAAATAAATAAATAAATAAATAAATAAATAAATAAATAAATAA
>JANGZZ010000289.1:0-32028 GCA_026225955.1 Clarireedia paspali | reverse complement strand
TTTTTTTTTTTTTTTTTCTTTTTTTTTTTTTTTTTTTTTTTTTAATTTTTTTTTTTTTTTTTTTTTTTTTTTTTTTTTTTTTTTTCGAGCCACTGTCCTGAAGGTCAGTTTCGGAGATTTGATATGGCCAAAGATTCCTTCATCGTACTCGATCTCTGAGTTTCCACCCGGCATTAGTACAGCAATGTTCAGCTGAATACAAGCTAGCCAGAGAGTCATCGAAGGCCTCCAGAAGTTTGGACAACCCCGAGAAATTGGCAGGTGTCATTTCGACAACCGGGGAGCTCATATTTGACGGTAACGTATTACAACCCGGTAGAAAAATTATCGAGTAGTCCGCAAGCATGTTGCGGGAGCTTCCTTCGCTGCTATCAAACATATCAGGTGATCCAAACTCGACGAAAGAGATCATACTCGAGTGAGAAAACGCGTCTGCAAATAGTCAAAGTGAAGAGAAAAGCTTTTTGGGATTCATTAGCGACGCAATTGAGTGGCTGAGAAGTACCGTTAAGAGTGTTGCCAAGGTGGTGATCAGAGCCGTCACGAAAGGCATCAAGTTCCTCTCGACAGTTGGCACCAAATTAATCTCATTCGTTGTTGACAAAGTAGGACAGCTTTTTTTTTAGAGATAGGAATCTACCCTCTGCATCCAAAAGCTGCCATGAAGCCTGGTAGCCGTTCATGCCCGTCGCTTTCCATTCGACGCGTCCCAGATACGCCGTGCGCATCGAAATGACCGTTCAGTGCACGGTACGAGATCTCAATGTTGCGCGACAGGAACTTCATCTTGACTTTTTGACTTAGAGAGTGCCAGTCAATTTCTCCAACTATTGAGCCGGACTTGTCTCCTGAACAAGATATTAGTGTGTATTCTAGACTAGATGAGAATATTCCGGTAAGAGAATATTCCGGTAATATGCTTGATCTCACATGATGGATGGATTTGGCTGACAGGAGTTAGACCAGAGGTACTCCAGATGAGTTTGATTGATTTCGGGTCTTGAAGCATTTGGGACGCCATTGATGGAACGAGGAAGTATTCTATTGGAAGTAATTGTAGTCTTAAATCTTGTTTGCTTTCTTTATATGATCTGTGATTCGATCTTGAATAAGCTTGCAATCGATTTTTTGGGGGGCAGGGATTCCCAGATTGTAAATGAGGGCATTCCCAGAATCAGCAATGATCAACAAATGCCAGCTGTCAATTTCTATTGTATTTGTAAGCTACAGAATGTCCTAGAATCACTAATTTTGCCACAGCTTGAAGATATAAACCTCTTTTGAGCTGCCATGTAGTTAGTTCACCAGATAGATCAAAATCACTCAATTGAAAGTACACTTCAAAAGCTCTTGATCTTACACATAGGCCCTGCAGCGATGTAGACTGGGGATATTTTGCGTGTGCTGTTTGGAGGAATTGTACCATATTTCATGAGAGCTACAGACGCGAAGGGCTATACAGAGTTGTAGGTGAGAGTTATGCTCATGGAATCATGCAAGGAGAGGTGATTAAGCTGTGGAGAGATAACCAATTCGTGAAGCATTGATTTACATTATGTTAAGATAGATTGTTAATAAAGTGCTAAGGAGGCAAGAAAAAATAACGAAAGCAACAGGTTATAGAAATAATACCTTAAGGCAAAAACCTGGTCAAATGAAGAGTTCTAATAATTGAGAGATAGTTTGATCTGGATTTGTTGTATATACCAAGAAGGATAACTGGACAGTGATTGTTGTGATTGACAAGTGATACAGGGACACTTACTGACAAACAAGGAAACGTCCAACTAACAACTGACGCATATATCTTCTCCAAACCATTGAAGATCGATCTTAAGTGAACATGAGCTTCCATCACAAATTCTTGCCGCTGACTTAAGAAGAAAAAATTCATTTTACAGTATCTGTCACTGCCCTACTGATCCAGTCCAATCCTTCAACCCATGGTCTGCTCTGCTACTCAATCACTGCTTGAAAACATATGGCTATATCAAATAATCTCTTATGTGACCACTTACGGTTATTCAACCTTCTTTATCTCTGCTGCAAAGTCTGTGGCTATCAGAGAGATACAATATCAGACGTGGAACAGCACGCTCATACAAGTGTTCCAGCACTTTTCGAGCATGTAAGCCTTTTCATATGTACCTCGACGAAGTAGCCTCATCTTATACTGCTCCTGAGTTGAAATCACTGATAAGAGAGGCATGTCCAGCCGCACAGTTCCAAATTCAAGACTTGAAGTGATAGCATACACACCCTTGCATTGCTAAAGCCAGCTGAAAAGGGATCGAGCCAAACGGTAGACCCACTTCGCTAATCAGAGCAAAAAGCGGTTAAGCTAATGCAGCTTGCACTAACTGCTTCAGTCTTAATTCATTCTTCTTACCAGCTGAAGTTTTCGGCTAAGCTGTATATTAGGAAGGGAATATTGGATCCATAGCAAATGCGATGCGTCTCTTAGTTAGTGCTGATGTTGCAGGTCAACCCCGTGAATATTTGGATCTTAACGAGGGCCAAGATTGTGACACAAATGGGCTTGGACTCCGCGTTTGACTTGGAGGCTTTTATAACAAGGACTACGCGGCGAGGTGGGTGCACATGCTTATGCTTTTACACACATAAAGCTACACACCTACAGTATACCTATCCCCTTGACTGCCATAAGCATCTTCCCCACGAGAGCGCAAAGCCTTGGCAGTTAAGGGGATAGTTCCCTAATAGAAACGTTGGTGGGTAATTAACAGTCGAATGGACCCGGTCAAGGTTAACTGATAGGCTGCTGAGGAACGAGCACGTGATTGTTTTCCCTTTCGAGCTACATAACTAAGAATTTCCTTTTTCGGCCGCCTAGGCCCAGAAGAACAGCGGCTCTTATCACGTGTATATGACCCTGGACACTAAAAGTGGGTTTACGGGTAGTTTGCGGGTAATTTCTGCTATCGAGTAACCGACCTACGGTTATTCAGCGTCAGCTTCAATTTACCTACTACCCGTCCCGTGGGTTGGGTTAGCTCCAGCGCTCTGGGTCAAGTTCGCAGCTTAGCCAGGAAGAATTAGAGACCTTGCATGGGCTTTCAGCTTTCAGCTCAAGTCATCAAACACTGGAAGAGGCAGTTAACCAATGGATACAATTGAGTGTTATCGTATGATCTTTCTCCATTCCAGATTCCAGACAGAAAAAATGTTCTAGATCCCTTGGTACACGTTATGTCCTTGAAGATTCCTCAGCCTGTGGACAGAGAGTATAAAAAGCGAGCATGGCAGACTCTGCAGATGTAAATTCGTCCTCATCCATCAATCCTTTCATATTGAAGTAGATGAATATCAAATTCTAATTAGAAACAACTCGTGAACTGCATTCGTTAAGTCCGGAAATATTCTCACCATGGACGCCCCTGGAAAACAGTTCTATGTCATTCAAGGCATCTCGATTCCTGAGCCACCAGATCCAGTGCATCCCATTCCTATTCGCCCTGAAGTCGGTGAATGGTATGATAGCCGTGATCAGAATCCTACCATTGCAATTCAAGTGTCGCTGTATCTGCAGGCTCTTCTGAAATTCCAGCGACAATCTTGGACAGAGCAACTGTCTTATTTCCAGATCGCAGGTTTGTGGTAGTCCGTGCTAGACAGAATATGAAAAGCTACTAACTGTCTAGGAATCCATGGCTTTCCGGCGCAGGTATGGGATGATACTGGTGAAACTGGCTTTTATTGCGCCCATCAACTTCCCACATTTCCCACGTGGCATCGTGCATATTTGACTCTTTATGAGGTAATACTATTCTCTCTGCCAAGGAAAGTGCTAACCCTATACATGTAGCAAGTTCTTCACAGCCACATGATTGAAATCATCAATGCCCCTGACTTCCCTGCCGAAAAAAAGTTGGAGTGGACCGAGGCTGCTAACCGCTGGCGTCTACCATACTGGGACTACGCGAGTAAACCATCTATTCCCAACATTGCGGTGCCAGAGAACATCGATGTCATTAATCCCAGTGGCGGCAAACCAATCACCTTGGACCCGAACCCAATGTATAGGTATCAGCTTTATGATCCGCAATCCGAGAATACCGTTATGGGCGATAAGGCTAGACTAGGAAAATTCGCAATCGAGGATCATAAAGATCCCGAAGGCGAGAATCCGTCTCTACCAGTAAGTGTGCTTCTCTGTAAGAAATTTATAGTCTAACAATACTTGTAGTGGAGCAGATGTAAGGGAACCAGCCGTTACGGTAATCCAGCCACTACTGCAGACTGGGTAAAAGGAACTTCAGACGGCATAAAAGTAACTCGTGCGCTCCAAAGCCACCATTGGCCTGAAGATCCCACATCAGGAAAGCCAAAGGCGACAGGAACTATCAAGGAAAATGTCTACAAGTTGTTCACTCCGAATTACTTTAGCTCTTGGTCAAAGTTTGCTTCAACGAAATACTATGCACGAGATACCGCGAACCGAGAGTGGCTATCGCTGGAAAATATTCACAATATGATTCATGTTAGTTATTTCATCTGCTTCACAATGTGATATGCTAAATGTTTCATAGCACTGGACTGGGGGTGGTGATGTTAACGGAGGTTTGGGACATATGAGCGATGTCCCAGTTGCGGCATTCGATCCTATCTTCTGGCTGCATCACTGGTATTTGAGTTGAATCTTTATCAAATTCAATAACTAAATTTTCACAGCTTCATCGACCGCTGCGCTGCAATATGGCAAGAGCTAAACCCGAAAGATACGTGGTTCAACGACCCTCTGCCAGAAGACCCTGACAAGATTGACCGCAAGAATCCAGACCTATGGAAGGCTGATCCAAAGCCAACTGATCCACTAAATCCATTTCACAAAGAGAGTACTGGCCGTAATGCTAGTTATACTTCTGATGATGTGAAAAATTGGAGGAAGCTTAAGTACGATTATAAAATTCTAGAGGCCCGCGCCGAAGACTACAATGCTGACGGCACTCTTAACCGACATCGCTATGTGGCGCACGTGAGAAAGGATATCAATAAGCTTTACAGTACTACTCGCAGCGAAGTCTTAGATGCTATGCATACTGGAGGGGAAGCTCTCAAGAACACTCTCGGCAAAGACCAGACAGACTACGTCATTAACGTGCTCTACAATCGGTAAGTCACTGTGCGATTTCGTGGAATGCAAAAATCTTACCTTTGAGTTTTCAAGGTACGGCCTGAATGGAGGCGACCCATATGTCCTGCACTTCTACGTCGGGCCTGTCGATGTTACTGGTGAATATACTTATACTACTCATCCAAACCGCGTTGGCAGCGTATACACCTTTAGTAGCCGCTTCGAGACCGCGTCGGGGCGAGTCAAATGCTCCAATTGCGAAAGCCAGATTGCGAACAAAGTCCTCTCAACTGCTCAGATTCCCATCACTGGCGCCTTAATTGCTGACGTTATCGATTCCGGCGGTCTGCTTACTGATGTTGCGCCGGAGATTATGGGTTTATATCTGAAAAATGAATTGACATGGAAAGCATTCAGGGTAAGAAGGATAAGATAACCTTGATATGAATGAAACTGATGTTTACCTCGCTTTAGGTCGCTGGAGGAGAGATTCCCATCGAAGATCTGACAGACCTCAAGGTTGCAGTTATGGTTGGTATTGGAGAGCATGAGGAGAGCAATTCTACACTCTCTACTTACCATGATTATAAACCACTGTTTGAAGCTACCAACGGTAAAGATGGAGGTGCGAAGGGCGATGTTACTGATAGAAGCATCTATCTTTAAAAATTCTAGATATCTTATTGTGTCTTATTACAATTACTGATATCTAGAATTAGCTATAACAATTTAGATTATATGTTGAATTCTTATTGAGTATAAGAACTGAAAAGTGAAAATTGAGGGTTAATTCAATTGAACTAACTACGCTTTAAATCTCTATATCTGCAACTCTTATCTATAATAATACAAATGAAATCTAAAATAGTACATCCCTAGTCTAATTCAGCATTCTCTGCGTGCTGAAGTTGCTCCTGGAGTATCTGCACTGTTTGTCCTAACTGCATTCCACAGGTTTGTATAGTGACGTATCTAGTAACCAGGGAAGTTCTTGGCCCACTTGTCAGTGGGATATTTGACGTGTTGCCAGATGAATGAGTTTCCTTCCTTCTTACTTGTTCGTCGGTACATATAGTTGATTTGATCGGAGGCAGGTGCATTGGCCGAGCAAACGGATGAAGCTGCCTTCCCTCCCATTAACGCTGTACAATAATTCCTAAGATATTTCATCAGCGGATACCGAATAGCTAATCTAATTTTTCATTGGTCTTACCCAGTATTTGTATACTTTTTCTTGAAATATTGACCTTTTTGAACCTTATTAGTGCTGAGCTGCCCAGAGACCTTTGCTCCCTCATCTATTTCTTACGTTAGAGTTTTGTGTTTGATATGAGGAAGAAGTACAAACTTGTGTTATGCTTGGCAAGAACAGGAGCAATGAGCGTTCCGATACCACTTTGAGTAGAGCAAGCATTGGTGGTATCCTCCGGACTTGTCCATGCCGTGTTTGGAGTTGCCACCTTATTACCTCCCCCCAAAGATGCCATTGATCCTGAAAATGGGCTTGATTTTGCACCAGATGCCTTTCTTTGATCATCGCTGGATCCTGGCCCTCCGTATTGCCTGGTTATTGTTAGAGACAAGTCTACAAAAGAGCAGTGAACGTAGCTGGGCGGGAGACTTACAAAACTTGAGGTGCGCCGAAACAGAGAATTGCGATACATTGAGCTTCGCATACCTCTTCCCAGTCCTGACAGGGAATGTCCAAAATGAAAGGGTCTGCTTGTGTGCCTGTTCCGGCTCGCTTTTCTAAGTCAAAGGATGCTTCAACTGGTTCTACTTCCACTGGGGCGGCAAAAACAAAAGAGATTTGCAAGGAAAGAAGAGCTGCCAATGGAACGAAGGTAGTGAACTGCATATTTGCGAAGAGATTGAGAAGATATGAAATGAGATATTGAAGAAGTAATGATGAGGCAAGACGTTCTATAATGTGAGAAGACGGTGTCTATATACTAAAAACTTAGAGAGGATGTTCCTCTTTGCAACTCGGAATTCTCATCACATATTCCTACGTAACGGATATCTCAAATTCGTGATCATAGTAGTGAGTATCAGCGAATATCAGTATTTCGTAAGACAGAAAATTAAAGCAAGTAACATTCGTCCTCTGTGTATATTCCTACATAAGGCTGAGTATAACAAAAATAATAAAGATCACGAACAAGGAATGAAGGATTGATTCAGCTGCCCTTCATTTCGTAAAAAAAACTCACAACTGAAACGAGAAGAGGCACTGTAGGTGCCAGTTCGCAGGAATTCAACGTCAGCGCACATCCTTGCTCGTGCGTCAGTAATCACCGATGCTATTATTGCCTAAAGTGATACGCATGTAACATTTCGGAGCTGCAGACCAAGAATACCGTCTTCCCCTATGAATAAAGATTAAAATTTTAGGTAGCAAGACGCAGAAAAAATTAATCTCTATTTATAGGGGGGATGGTAGATGTGGTAAATCATTCTACTAGCCAAAAACTAGAACTACTGGCCCAAAAAAGGGTGGTAACAAACAATTGTACCTAATGTTCTCTGTCAGCATAGAGTCGATGAACTATAAATAATTATCATCTTGAAACCCTTGTTCTGTTCATGTGACTTAATGAAGGCTTGGATTAATCTTCCTACAGGGTCTCTACGATTAGTTTTCGAGTGAATCCTTCATATTTATAAGTAATGACACTCTACAGCACAACCTCTTCACTTGAACTCCTTTTCTACAACGCACAGACTTCTGACTTACAGTAGGAAAATAATTTCGAGGCATATGCGCTGTTGCATTGATATTTTCTAAATTTGATACTTTGCAGCTGCAGTCAAAACCTCTTCTGTTGCTACTTCACTTTCAGAGTCAATAAGTACTTTCAACCGCAAGCAGTATCCAGAACCATGACTACCTGGCTTGTTTTTTGCACTGCTCAGCTGCCCTCTGAGGTACGCCAGGCAATTCTCCTATGCTTTGCATTCATACTGAAAATTTTCTAGACACTTGAGACTTTCCAGCTTCAATCAACAAGATCTACAAGTGCACCTCCTACACCCTGGATCCTTCAACAAAATCCATCAGAAGGTGTCCATGGACCTGAGCTTTCTGTCCCACCTCCATCATTCACAACTGGCTTCAAAGACGCATCGCCTACCACTCTCCAAACATTCATAAAAGAGAACCTTGAGGGCCGGCACGAGTTTCCCGACTTCATTGGCGCGATCGCATGGGATGAATTTGTTGTTTTAGATGAGCGAAGCGCAAAAGATAATACCTGTTTAGTCTACCACCGCACACAGCACATGCCTGAGGGTTCGGCGGAGGATGAATGGGATGAGGAGAAGTTGATCTATGAGTGGAAGGTCTGGCGCGTCAAGTTTTTGGTGGCATGGAACTTAGTCGCGAGTTTAAGCATGGGTGATGATATCGTGTTCAGCATTTGGGAGGATGAGAACGAAGCGTACACGGATGAAGATGGGGTATTCCAGTTGCCATATCTCGAACAAGACGAGTCCCAGTTCCCGGATCTAGAAGACCGTGCACCATGGGGGGCAGATAAGTAGGATAGACTACTTGGGGTCTTAGATGTTGGACATAACATCCACAATATATGTCCACATATGGGGACTTATTACTGTTCTTCGAGCGTATTATCGCTGTATATCAAAAATATCAACTAAAAAGACCAGGTACACAAGCAAACTTTATCTCCAAGCTTACAAAGAATTAATTAATCGTGTTTCCACCCAGGCAAATCAGCCAGATCCTTGGGCGGTGCTCCTCTCCTCGATCGAAGCGCATCGCCACCCGGTCGCCATCTCCACGCATTCTCAAGGTGTTCTGGCAACCGGTCTTCTAATAGTTCCACAATATGCTTACCAATGCTCGGAAGCAGCTTGAATGAGTGGCTAAACGTCACTATTAGTATCATGTATCATTTCTTGTAACCGCTCTTGACAACAGCGGACTTACCCACTATCTCCGGAAGCCACAATTAAGTTTTTCCACTTAGGATGCTCACAGATGAGCAAAGATGCATCCGCTGTATCAGTGCACCAGCATAGTGCTCTGTTGAAGAGTTGTTTGTTTTGGAACCGGGGGAGGTATGTAGATATAGCCTTTTTGATCGTAATCTCTGATGAATCAGGGTATGTATCTGTCGGATGCTTTGCGTGCGATCGAGGAACCGAGACGCGTTTGGGTTCGGATGCACCGTAGGGTTGAATCCTTTTGAAGCGGGAAAACCCGGGGAACTCGTCGCAGACCTTGATAATACCGTATCTGCACATTGTTGTTAGTTATGTTCAGCTGTGGATCCCATCGCACCTCACTCGTTAGGCTCGAAGAAAAAGCCAATATCCCCGTTGTATACCACAGGCACGCCTTTGTATTCGGTGGCTTCTTCAGGGGTTAGTTGTATATGAGCGTATACCCAGGCTTTGGAGCAGCATTGGTCTTCTAAGTCTACCAACACGGGACTCCAGGCACCGGCTGCCAGAACCACTTTGTCTGCGTAATACTTTGTTCCGTCGACTGTTTCAACCCCTATGCATGTTATTCCGTCGTCATTGAAAAGGGGATGTTTAAAGGAGCCAGCACTTTCATCCTACGTCAGCAAAGCCACGTGCTAAACACCGGAGTTGTCCTCTCACTCGCCAAATCTAAGTTTCACGCCCTTTTCTTTCAATACACCTCCGATCGCGTTAATGGCCTTTGCTGCAGCCAACCAACCACCGTCTTCGCTCCATATTGCTTTCCAACCCTAATTCGGTATATATCAGCTCCATCTTCTCTGAAAAGGCTCTTTGCATGCATCTCAAGTCCGAATATCTACCTTGATATTTCCCCTTTCGAGCAGGGGGAGTTTGGAAAGAATCTCATCCTCGCTATCGAGCCAGTGGTTGGACTTTTCTAAGCCAACCCCCGCCTCTAAAAGCATTTGATATTCCTTGCGGAGTGCTGCAATTCCCTCTTCAGAACTTTCGCAGTCAAGCTATAATCTGTGTTAGTCTTTGCAAATCCTTCGCATATGATGCGTAAACTACTCTGCCTGTATTATGGAAAAATGGCTTGAAAAGCTCGTCATTCCTCCACATGTCTCTTGCCTCTAGACTAAGTTGTATGTCAACTGGGTTGCGAAGGCGAATGCCCATAATCTTGTTCAGATCATTCCCGGCTGATTGCGCGGATGGTATTTGGTAGGTGTCCAGCACTGTGATGTTGGATGGCGTGTATCCATTGCGAATCAGGTGGAGAGCGGTTGAGGAACCCATAGTACCGCCGCCACCAACGACGATCACCTGTATCTTCTCGCGAGAAGATTCCATTCTGCTTGCTTGCTGGTATATGATACTTTGAATACACGTTGCGAAGATGAAGATAGGCCCTGAGTATGGTGTCGCTGTAGAAGATGACTCGGTTCATTGGCGTTGATTAGCTATACCTGTCTAGGCAGCTGAGAATATGTGACAGGAGCCAGAGGGATCCTGAATTATCAATGACGGTCATTCAACTGCGCTGTGGATACTGTTCGCCAAAAGCTAAGCTAGGTCTACCAATCATACTCTACCCCTCTTCTCAAACTATTATTTAGTGGGGCTGACTCACTATTTCCTTGATCATACATGATACTATGTGGAGACACCTGTTTATCTTTTAGTCATAAATACAATCCAGTAAACTAGTATAGGTTCATTTAACTTGATAACTACTTTATAAGTATTTAGAACCATTTTAATAATTATGTTCGCTGTCGCAGAGAAGTAATAAGGGTCTCAAAGCTTTGGCAGTGATGTATTATGATTCAACTTAGATAGGCTTTATATATGTCTGCTTCGCAACGTCTCGCAGGGACCTTCCAACTCTACGAAGTAGGTCACTTGAACCCACTCAGATTCAACTCTGTGCCCACTCTGGCGTTGATTTCGAGCTCTGGTTTTAATAATGAGATTGGCTTGGATTCTCTAGCAGATGGGTTGCTGGGACCTTCTAACAAATAGGATGCACATCAAAAAGCTAGGCGACCTATGAGTATCTTCGTTATCTTTGATCAGATCCACCTAGATAAGCAATATATATTCACACAGGTGAGGGAGGGGTTAAATCTGCACCTAACCGTTGTGGTCAGTTAATTCATCATATGTTTAAAGTAAGGTTGTTACCCAACTCGAATGTTTGCTTCATTTACAATTCCTAACAGTTGAATTCAATTGTCCCATAATTTTGTGTTTTATCCCGAGTTCGCATAGAAACCATGTCTCAGCTTGACGCTGCACCCCCTATGACTTACGCCGGAGAAAAACATAATGCTCTCCGACCAAATGGGGTATTGCCCATTAACCCCGCCCCAGTTGAATTCAATGATCGTGTCAATATGGAAGAATACACGAGGATTGTCCCGTGGTGGAAGCGAGTACATCAGCATAGTTTGACTCAGATGTTGCTCTTGAGTATACAGGCAACTTGTGGCCCGGCAATGTCTGATGCTATATCTGGTAACTAGCAAAATCTTCGAGGTGGCTCATCATATGATATTAATGGTATCCAGGTCTTGGCGGCGGCGGTCTTGCAACTCCTGAGACTTCCAATATTTGGTGTGTCTAAGCTGATAATTGATTGATAGAAAGTGACCCTTATTGATGAGTTTTACAGCACCGCTCTGACTTACACTTTCCTCGCATTAGGTAATTCCTTCTTACACCATAATCCCATTATCAGCAATTTTAATAACTAACATAGCTGTCAGTCTGCTTCTTTGGTGGCCCTCTGGTGAATAAGATCGGTGTCAAATGGGCCTTGGTTATTGGTGCCGCTTCGTTTCCTATCCAAGGTTCCGCATACTATTGCAATAGTAAATTCGCGAATCAATGGGTTAGTAAAGAAAATTCAGGCTCAACCCAGGAAGATGGTGTATACTAACAGAGATTTTCTTCTCCAGTATCTGATCCTTAGTGGTGCATTGAGCGGCATCGGTACCGGCTGCTGGTATGTTGCTGAAGCTGGATCCATTATGTCTTTAAGTCCTTCTGGTGCTCGTGGAAAATACCTTGCTCTTTGGATTGTCTCGAGAAACCTTGGACAGCTTATAGGGGGCGCAATCAAGTAAGAATTCTCGAATACATACTTGGCATTGAACGAAGCTGATTCTTTCTTTCTACAGTCTTGCCAAAAACTCCAAGGTGGGGTCTAGTGGTGGCATCACACCTTTCACTTACATCGCCTTTCTCATAATTGAATGCTTGGCGTAAGTATTTTTCATAGCTGTGCGAGCTTTTTCAAATCACTCACTTCTCTACCCTCCAGTCTGCCTTTTGCATTCTTGATTACTCCACTCGAGCACGTTGTTCGGTCCGACGGTACCCGAATCGTCGTTTCGGAACGTCTTTCTACAAAGCAGGAATTTAAGCTCATTAAGGTGACATGGACTTCCAGCGTCGTTACATTGTCGAGTATATGGGCAATTTGGTCCTTTTTCTACAGGTATATATAGATTATGATAAAATATGACGGCGCATCATGCTCATAGGTAACAGTGGTACATGGTCCACCTATCTAGCCGAATACTTCAGCGTTAGAGCCCGTTCTCTCTCCTCGCTCGTCTCGCCATCGTTATGCATGCAAGTACTCATTCAAAAGCAGTTCTTAGGTCAGTCAGAATAACTGACAAGCTGTAGTATCGGCTGCTTCGGCCTCGGCTTCATCCTTGACATGAAACATCTCAGCCAGCGCCGTCGAGCACAACTCGGTCTCTTCACTGTCGTCATCCTTAACCTGGGTGTCTACATCTGGTCCATTATTATGCAAGTGCGCTTCAACCACCATAACCCGGGCACAATCGATTGGAACGACTCCCTATACCCTACGGCTTTCCTCCCTTACTTCTTCGTGCAAACTACGGGGCCTCTATCGCAGTCGTACATGTACTGGCTCATTTCATCGTTTGCTACGGATGCTCAATCAAATGTTCGTAACGGAGCAGCATTCCGGTGAGTTCCCAATCTTTTTTTATCGAAATAACTCACAATTGGCTGCTAATTATTCTGCAGATGTGTTGAGGCTATTGGTCAAGCTATCGCATACAGTATGAATACTAATGCAAGTACCAATACCCTTGTCGGATTGTATGTTGGCTTCTCTTCTCCCCCGTCACCCTTTGGAAAACGTAACTTACTGACAAATAATATTTAGCATTGTCACGTTCGCTCTCATGGCGGTCGCAGTAGGACCAATGGTAGTGTTAACTATTAAAACTCCTGATTCTATCTCTGCGGATAGTGTCGCAGAAGAACAAGTGATTGAGATTAAAAATATTCCTATTAAAGAATAGAGCTTCAAAGCGATTAGTAAGCTAGGATGGGCTCGATGTGGTAATTCAGGGGTCTCAATTGTGATATCAGTTATACGACTCCAGCTATTGGTCCACAGGTATTCGTAATGCTTCTACCAGTCAAATCTTACACATTGCATATTCTTGCTTGCATCAGCAAAGTCCGTCATTTAAAAATGAGTTCCCACTTTCGGTTGACTTCCTACCGAGCGGCGGGGTACAAACCCCACCACTTTCACTTCCACGCATTGTAGAACACCTTTACCCGATGCTACATCTTCATTGATAAGCTAAAGTGAATTGCTCATAGCACGTCGAGAAAGTTGGTTGACTTCAATCGATATGAATTCTCAAGCCCCTTCTACGAGTGCTAAGGAAGCGACACTCCAACACACGTATCCTGTGCCCGAACCTGGCTGCTATGTTCCAGCGGTGACTCTCTTTCATCCACAGACAGATAAAATTTGTCCAGAACAGCAAGCCAAATATTATGCGTATCTAGCAAGTACAAAGCTGAGAGGCCTAGTTATTCTAGGTACCAACGCGGAAACGTTCCTCCTCAGCCGCGCTGAGCGTAAAGAGCTCCTACTACTGGCACGCAAATCTGTCCCTAGCCAAACTCCGATCATCGCAGGTGTCGGTGGCCATTCTACCAGCCAGGTCCTCGAATATATCGACGATGCCCACGACGCAGGAGCAAATTTCGTGCTTGTCTTACCTTGCGCCTACTTCGGTAAACAAACCACCCCCGAGGTGGTGAAGTTGTTCTACACCCAGGTTGCGGAGAAATCGCCGTTGCCTATAATTATCTATAACTTCCCCGCTGTCTGCAATGGGCTGGATCTTGACTCGGCTATCATAACGGAAATCGCTCAGGACCCCAAGATTGTGGGTGTCAAATTGACTTGCGGGTCGGTCGCGAAGATCCAGCGATTATCTGCCACTTTCCCAATTAATCGCTTCGCGGTGTTTGGCGGACAGTCCGACTTTTTGATTGGTGGGCTTGCAGCAGGAAGCGCCGGGTGCATCGCTGCGTTTGCCAACATATTTCCCAACACCGTAGCTGCAGTTTATGATCTCTGGGTAGGAGGAAAATACGAGCAGGCCAAGGATTTGCAAAATATCATTGCATTAGCCGAATCTGCAACAAAAGCCGGAATAGCAAACACGAAGTATGCTGCAGCTATGTTCACTGCGCCAAGAGCAGGTATCACAGATGCTGTGGAGTTTCTCAAGCCGAGGAGACCGTATTTGGAGCCTACCGATGCCATAAAAGATAGTATTAAGTCTGCGATGACGGAGGCAAATGTAAGAGAGACAAGGATCGCATCTGCTCAGGCTATTTAAATTATAGCAAGATAAAGCTGTCAGGATTTAGAATTTCTTTTGCGCTTCCCGATCTGTGTTGTACACTCGCACTTTTACCTCGTTTATTTCAAAGCTAAACATGATGAAAATTTAGTCATTTTACTATATCCAGAGGTCTAACAGCCATGATCAAGCTTTCCATGCCAGTAAGGTCCCTCAGTTGCCGCTGTCACAGCCCAAGCTTGATCTAGTGCGTCCAATACCCCTACAGGTAGAGAACCCTTTGCCAAATCCCTTAGATTTATCTCTAGATGCTCATAACGACTTACAACCATCCTACTGGTGAGCCAGAACGAAGAACAAGTTAGTGAAAAGCGCAGTAGTAGTATCTCTGCCAGCAAAAAGAATGGTTGTTAATTGGTCTAGGATTGCGTTCCTGTCACTGGTGCCTAAGCTGAGTTGCCAGAGATAAATAATTCTGTCTTTTAGGTAGAGTGGCTTGGTGCCTTGTTGTGCTTCGAACTTCCTGGCAGTTTGCTTCGTAGAGATGCTTCGAGATTCAGAATGTTAGCGATAAGAGATTGCTCCATCGATAAAGCGTTCCATGAAGTTTCGAACTCTGTTAGCAGATTTGCTGAAGGTGGAATTGGCAATGATTTTTGCCAGAAACACAAGTAACCAGCGAGCATAACCACCTTCTGCGGATTGAGTCATGTCCCTTACAAGGTCCTTGTTCCTGTTTGTGAGCAGTTCCATGAGAGTCCTGTTCATGAGCTCGGAGGTGATATTGATAGTGAGACAGGAAAAGAAATCTGCAAGGTCGACCTGACCATTTATCGTATTTTCTACCCTCACATCCTTGATGAGGTGACCAACTTGGCGTTCAAAGAGTGTGAGATTTGTATACTGGGAGCAGCTGAAGCTAGGCCTTAACATAGCACGCTCATGTTCTCAAGCTGCACCATTGGCCAACAGAACGCTATGGGCCCCCAGTAATGGTAGGAAACCAAGCTTTCGGCGACTATCGATGGTGAAATGATTGGATTTTATTGTGTGCATCGCTTTGAGATCTTCGGGGTCGCAGTTCCTGATCACATTTGCGGTCTGTAGGTGTTCCCGTAAAGACAATATTGTTCGCGAAGCCAAGAAAGGGGAGTCCGTGACTCGGCAGCTTTGTTAAGGGTATGCCAGTAGCCATAGCTGAGTATTGGGTTTGTTTAGATATTTTGGGATCGGTTGATAGCTATTCGTCTTCTTAAATTTGCTGCGAGAGATGCTGAGAAGCACTTTGTGGACAGTTCAATGTAGCACCGCAAGGCCAAGCACGCTGGTGAGGACGTAGGATGTCATTGGTAGTCTGTAGTCTGCCATGTTGCCGTTTGTGTACACGATAATGGATACTGTACTTGCAAATTGAAGAACTTAGATGGGTTTTGAAAAAGGTTGGGAATGATGAAATGATAGAGAAATTTGTTGGCTTGAGTATACGAACTTGGCGGTTGGTAGGGATCCCTACGTGGTGGAGGTTATCTCCCTTGAAATGGAGGTTAATATGAAGAAAAAATTGGCATACAAAGTGAATAGTGATGGTTATCAGGACCAATTAGGCCGAGATTGGTGGATTTTCGAATTGCTTGCATGCTGTTAGCCCCATTACGCACACCTTTGTGACTGCATACTTACCTTGTCTGTTTGTTTGAAGTCGTTGAATGATTGTAAGCATCGCACACCTGTACCCTGCCGGCGTCGGTGGACTAATCATTCTACAGGTCCGATTGGAGGAAGGCAGCATGTGGTATGACAAACCCTGCCAACCCCTGTCGCGTAAATTATCTGAGTAGAGCCGTATCCCCACGAGTTTCTTCGTATCTCACAGCACATTACAGATACTTACTTTTTCATCTGAATTAGCCATCCTATAATCCGGCTTTTTCCTCTTCTCCCTTTATTCCAACAACTCACACCACGCCACAATAGACCGATTCTATGTCCAGCTTTTCTCCATAACCAAATACGCTCTGCAAAATGACTTTTCATGCCAAATTTATTGTCAAGCATGGTACAGCAGAAGGTATTTTTGTCCAAGAGCAACCACGTACCTTAGCACCTTTAATGTGCTAACACCATTTAGCGAACTTTGATTGCTTCTGGGAGACACAAACAAAAATGCCACTTTTGAATCAAGCTTACTTTCATGCTGTCGACGTTGTCCTCCAAGTTCAGAAGGCGTCTACAATAGAATGGCTTGACTTTGATGAGAACGACTCTCTATATCAAATCTTCATAACAACACCTTCATCTAATCACCTCGAGGAAATCAAACATCATCACTTTGGAGATGGGTCAGTGTGGGGCTTCAGGTTTCTGCTACAGTGTCTAAGGTGCTCAGCTTCTACACTCGAGGGTCATCAACAAGCCATCAAATTCATGATCCCTCAAGCACGGGGTTATATAATTCGGTCAGATATCTTCAATCTTCGACTAATGGACTGCCCTTTTATCAGCTCAGTCGCCTCTTTCTGTCAGCCAAAACGCCATTTCAGTAGTATCTCGAAGCTTGAAGCCGTTTCTAACATCTCTCACTGCCTAAACATCTTTACGAGGTCCTGCGCAGGAATACTACTTTCGCCATCGTCAAATATCAACTCAAACCTGGAGATTCTACATCTCGAGCTTGGAAATCGTTTGTCTTTTCCTTGGCTCAGTGAGACTGCGAGGGAAAAGAAGACACTCGCGATCGTGGAAGGGGGCAAGAGCCCTGAAACTGGGCGAAACCTTTTCCTGGCTGCAAGTTCGTTAGACATCGCAATTATTGTTCTAGACAGACCAGGCCACTGGCTTGAAGGACCTCAATATGCATCTTGGCGAGAAGCGTTCCTGCCAATAGATCGAAAACCAGATACTAAATTTCCAGACCGGATCGTGGAAGCGTTACAGAGATACGGAGAGAAAGAAAGGGCACTGAAGATTGATGGTCTGACAACGTTCTTCGACCCCTTGTTTGTTGGTGTTGCAGTGGCTGCGGAAATGTTGGGTCTGAAAACTCCAAGCCCTGAAGCATACAGGATTGCGACGGACAAATTTAAGACAAGTGTTGCCGAAGGTCATCTTGCCTACCGCGCCTCTAGTCTCCATGAAGCTGTTCGTATAGCCCAAGAGTTGCCGGGTCTCTCTTATCCCCTCATCGTCAAACCATGTAGTGGCTGGGGCTCCGAAGGGGTCTTTCGTGTAGGCGATGAGGATGAACTCAAAGAGGCAGTTGAGGCAATTGATTTCGAGCGACATAGGAATGATGTTGTCATTGAAGAGTATTGCGATGGGCCGGAAGTCGATGCAAACTTCATTCTTGTTGATGGTAAACTGGTCTTCTTTGAAGCAAGCGACGAATTTCCTAAAGATGCCGATTGTCAGGGAGCCTCTGCCTTGAAATCTTTCATCGAGATTGCCAACATTCTCCCCTCAGCTCTTCCCACAATCGAATTGACGATCTTGAAAACAGCACTACACCAGAGTCTGCTGAATTTGAGATTTACTGATGGATTCTTCCACCTTGAAGCTCGGGTCAAAGATTCTAGTATGGAATTTCAGATAGACGATACAAGTGGGCTTCTCGATCTGAAACTCAAAAAGTTGAAGCCGATTGCAAGTCCATCAGCATGGCTTATTGAGATTAACCCCCGTCCACCGGGAGTCCAGGCGCTGTTGGCCTCTGCGCGTACGTATGGTATCGACTACACCGGTGTATCTTTATGTTTCGCAATTCAGGACAAGGAAGCCGCTAAGGCTCTCTCTGTACCTTTTCAGTCCAGCAGAGTTGGCAATGGTGCTCAATACTGGTGTGAGATCGTGTTCATTCCAGTCATCCATGGCGGCATTTTCAAATCCGCAGATGTTTGCGTAGATCTCTGCAAGAGACGCCCTGACTTGGCTGCTCATATCTCACAGAGCCACTGCTTTTTTCAAAAAGGTGATAGAGTGAATGATCCAAGTTCGGGACTGCTCAACTGGATCGCATATTACCTGGTATTTTCTCACGAGAGTCGTGCCCATGTGTTGAAGCTCGCGGATACTGTCAGGAGCGAGACCAGGTTTGTGGTGGACTGAATCCTATATCGAGTGTAATAATGAAGGCCAACATATCAGTAAATTAGAGTATCTTTCAAATACTGCGGGCATTATATTCTGAGTTCATGTGATCGGAGAGATAGTTGATATGTTTGACAACCGAGTACGTGAGAACTAAAAGGACTCAGCAACTATGTTCACCAGCTTATAGCGATCGGGGGACTATACTGTATGTGCACGTGCAGCACACCATCCAAAAAAATGTACCATAGTCAGCTGGATAGATGTGGGCTTCGTCGGGCAAAAACTTTACTTGCCTGCCTCACATTGCGTAGTCGAACTGTGATATCTTGTTGAAGGGAGCAGAGTCCAGGCTACACTACTACACCACAGCCATTTCCTAAGGGTGAGCTACCCTGCCACTCCTGCTCACATGAAAATGTGCTACTATAGTTTATGGCTAGAACACGCTCACCGCCTAGAAAATGTGCCCAGCTTCTGCTGGTTACTGGCCTCTATTTAGGTTACATATTGCAAGCTGTAGAAAAACCTTGAACAAATATTGCTTGTTTTCATTTACACCGATCATTACTATTGTGCCGAGTGAAATTAGTGTGATTAGGCTGCGGCGGAAGCCCAGCGGGTTGGGACCCCAATAGGCGGGTTGCTGACCCTTATGGGGCCCCATTGGGTGGGCTGAGAAAATGAAAACCCGGCCCACGACCCAAGGGGGCAGTGCAGAGTAAATAAGTGGAGAAAGACAGGGGTTATTGTCATGTGTTAGTCATGTGATAGTCCTTGGCAACCTATTGGGTACCCAGTGGGTGGGTTGAGAAGCTCGTGGAGACCTAGTGGGCGGGACAAGAAGTTGAAAACCCGGTCCATGGGACCCCACGCCGCAGCCTAAGTGTGATATAGATCAGGGACGCTCCTACTCCAACCTATTCCTCTTTCCAAAATGATCTGCAGGAGTGTCTTAGACCTCTACAGGTATATACATATATGTAAACTTATTTCTGCACATACATGATGTAACGTATTACTGTCGCTACATAGCGATGATCAGCTGGCTTTTCAACCTTGGATCTATAGCTGTATATAAGAAGCAGTGTATTCTCTCTTAAAGTTATCATTACTTTTACACCTCACGTTCCAATTCTACTCGATTGCAGAACAATAAAAGATAGGAATTCTCCACTGATTCTATCTCAATTCTTAATATATTTAATATGTATATTAAAACCTTTCTTGTTATTGCTCTTGTAGAGCTTCATATGGTCACTGCCCAAGGGTTTGGGGGGGGAGGGTCAAACCCTATGTCTCAAATGGCGGGGGCAAACCCTATGTCTGAAGCGGCGGGTCAAATGATGCAGGCGGGGCAAGAAATGATGCAAAAGGGAATGGAAGTGATGCAAAAGGGAATGGGAGCGATGTCAGGAATGGGGGGGATGCCAGGAATGGGGCCAATTGGGGGGATGACAGGGATGGCGAGACGCTCCGTTAGAAATTACGTTGCTGTAAGTCCCCAAACTTTCAGCTACGACCAGAAAATATTCCCAATCCCACCATTCACTAAACTACTATCTAGCCCGAGTCAGGGGATCTGAAATCAGTATCAGAGCCCGAGAAACACACTCTCTAGAGCCCTCTCACCTATGTCATCCCCGAAACCGACGCTCCTTCAAACGAAATGCCCGCGTTCTTCATCGAAACATCTACTTTATTCACTAAATGCTCTCTTCAGCCAGCAAAACGGAACACAACACAGAAAACTGTTGCATTCAACGAATGTAAATATGCAAATGGCTACCCTGATCATCTGGAATAAATGCCTAGAGATGCCAGAGCAAAAGTTGGTGATATTATAGATAGCAATTAGAAGAGAGAGTTTGAGCAGGAAAATGGAAAGTGTAGTGGCGAGAAAGATTGCAACTAGCAGAAAGACTATTATTGACTCATTGATCGATGATTAAATTGTGTACGAACGTGAAGCCGCGAGTGGAAATGAGTCTGCCAATCAGTACTGAATGAGAATATTGAAAAATGAAGCTTCGTATACTACAATCTAAGAAAACAGATCTAAGTCAACACTCGTATCCTCCTATCCGCAAGGCTATTTCCCAAACATAAAATAACAGCATAGTTCTGAAAGGCTACTACTACCATTTCATGTGTCCAGCAGTGTAATACTGACTTAGAGAAGTGCTGGCTTGAAGTATTCGGGAGCATTATTTTACAACCTTCCGGGACCGACGTGCCTGCAATTTCTCCCACCGGCCGTGATAAGTAGGCACATTTGAATTGGGGGATGCGCATCGAGTCAAAATGCACGAATCATGTTGAAATGCAGGAACCCCTGATAATACAGAACAAGCTGAACATCGCAACGCGGTTGTTGCATTAGCATGCGGCAGGTGTTCGCAGAAAACGTGCCTTGTCTACCTCTGGAACTCCAATGTTCATGGGTTACGGAAGACCCAATTTGATCAAATAGTTTGAGCATCTGTATGTTGTGAGAAAATTGAGATAATATCACTTGCGCCGCTTGGCACAAATGAGGAGTACCACTTGGATAGCTGCTGCTCACAGCAGGTCCTCCGAAACTCGCCTGCAAAAGCTCTTCAACTATGAAATCAGCCCCGAGACTTTTGAACTTCATTAAATTTCTGGACCCTCGCAAGCAACAAGCAAGGGCATTAAGGCGCTCAAGGCATTCAAGGCATACAAGGCATACAAATACGATATTGCCATCATGGTTTGTAAGATACCACAAAGCGATACTGCCAGCAGATGCGGGGTACTTCTTCCAGCGATGAAAGGCCTAGACAGCTAAATCCTCATCACCTGAGCGGGCAGTCAAGTGCCGTCGATAATTCTCCTCTGCAAGAGATTTGAATTCGCTCCTGGGCCAAATCATACCTCAAAGCATCGCAGACTTGGCCAAAATAACCCCAAACGAAAGGGGTGTGCCGGAATATTGTTGCTGCGCGCCCTGAAAGCCCCACCCCAAAAATGTTTATAGATACCACAACCTTCGTTTGCCGCGGTCTCGATAACCCTCCATTGACCGCATGAATAAGACCTGCGACTGATATATTATTCTCGAATGCCATTCACTGGATATGGCGAGTCGGAAAACGAAGTTTGGGGTCAAGGCAAACTATGGATGGTGTTGAAGCTTCGTGTTGGGAATTGTGCTTGGTCGAACGTCCTCCAGCGTTTCTCGACGTCCTCTTTACGACCGCCGTTTTGTCGCTTTAAATACCGAGAAACAACACGAAAGAACGAGAAAAGAGAAGTACAGTCTCTTCGATTCGATCGCGCACAGTGAACGAGGACGAAGGGATTTTGACTCTGATAAATATTTGAGGAGGAGAATGCAATCGGCGAATCGAACTGGTCCACGAGTTTAGGTAGCCGAAGAAGCGCACAATCCTACGAAATGAAAAGCGATGAAACATATGTGCGAGCAGAGTGCGGACTTCGACTTCAATTTTGTCACACAAGAAGATTATATAACACAAGTTTGTATGTAGTGAATGATGGGAATGGCATCGGAGAGAGAAGAGACGATGAAGCGAGGTCGACTGGAACGTAGCGGTGGAATGGATGTATAGAGGCGACAGGCAGACGATCGATTTGAAGAAGTCAGTATTTGCGACAGCGCCGTTGATGGCCAGCCAGGATACTCCTCTCGAACACAATTGACCAGACACTGCCAACCTAGACGCGACCTCGAACATCGTAACGCTCTTCGATACATCAGAACCCTTTCTCCTGCCCGTTTGACAATTTACTAATCGCGAGAGGAAGATGCAGACGCATGATTCCTTATTCAATGATTCGACGTTCTCCCAACATCGCATAACTGTTTATTCAGATCAAGCGGTTTCCGGCGTCGCTCCACAAATTTCGCGAAGCAACCATGCACAAACAAACTACGAATGAATACTGGACTGGAATATGGCATCAGCATGTCTTGGAGAGGGGAGAATTCACTGAGCATTCTTGAAATGATCTGAGCAAAGGTAGGAGCAAGATGAAATTTTCCGACAAGTCACGCGCCGATTTTGAGCTTGAAAATAATCTCAGTGTTTCTGAAATGACGAAGAGGGGACGTCGAAGTTCGACAAAGCCGTCGCAGCACAGGCACTGACAAGTCAATCGTCGAGAAGGTCCGAGTAGATATTGAGCTGGAGTGGGCGCGAGCTTCTGAACCAAGTGCAACAGCAAGCTAAAAGGGAATTTGTTGTCTATAAAATGTGTTGTCTTTAACCTTGCTGCTATGATTTGTGATATCAATGGATCTTAGCTGCACATGATGCTACACAGCTTGATGGAGATTGATGGAGACTAGTTATGTCACATCGGTGCACAGAGCGAGAGTCA
Source organism: Clarireedia paspali (assembly GCA_026225955.1). NCBI lineage: Eukaryota > Fungi > Ascomycota > Leotiomycetes > Helotiales > Rutstroemiaceae > Clarireedia > Clarireedia paspali. The sequence continues at coordinate 8,865 of JANGZZ010000289.1, read as the reverse complement.
ATCTTGATTCTAAGTAATATCATTCCTTCCTTTTCACTGAGAAAATTTCATTCAATTTGCCAAAATTTTGTAAAATCAGGCATATTCTATACTTCTAGGATGCTGCGGTGCAGGTACCTGCAAGTGGGTTTGGGTTTATCAATCCACCTAATAGGTACTTATCTATCAACTGGTTGAGATCGCAGTCTACATAAATATTGACTTTCCCTCACCATAGGGATCATTTATCCTCTCCCACTCCTCACCTGTGGTGTTAGTCAGTTCCGACCACGATACACACTGGTTGTACTGCTGGTTGCCTTCTTGAGGTGGGAAAGATCCATCAGGGAAATAATCCGCTTGATTCTCAGGTAGATCATAATAATTTTGAGGTTCAACTGATTGATCAACTGACTGATCAGCTTGCTGAAGGGATTCATTTCTTCCACCTGTGGCGGCAGGAATAACGTTGCTTGGTTTGTCGAAATCTTTACCATCAGGTCTTTTATTCGGAGCAGCGTAATCGCGTAGGTATAAGTCTATATCTGAGCTACCTTCTTTCAAACAAGTTGAAAGGAAGTCTTGCAATATGTTCTGGTTATCCTCATGAGATTCACTAGGGAATAATTCTTTCTTGAATTTCTGCCATTCATGACTGTATCTCAAAACTCCAAAATCTAAGTTTAGCTCAGGGGTCCCCTTTTCATCTTGATATCTTTGTGCCATAGTAAGTCCAAAATGTAACCAAAATTTCAGCGGAACACTATGATCTAGATCCTTAAACTCAAGTCTCCAGAAAGCACACAGATTTCTGAAGTGATTCTCGAAGTTGTTCTCCATATAAATAGAAATCTCTACTTTTCGTTCTGTTTCGCCTCGAGAAGTTCTGTCTAACTTGTACAGACCGACAGCTTTGCCCCAATGAGCACAGTATTTCCGAATCTCGTCGCGATACTTTTCTGTTGGGTCTCGAGGCATTGTCAACCAAGAATATTAAATAGCAGGTATTTCTACGTGTATGTACTAGGATGATGTTCAGGCGAAGTATCTCAAGGAAGATATACGTCAAACGTTGTGTGTTGATTGGAATCGGTGGACACCATCAACTGAGTGGAGGCGAGCACTTTTATTTATGAAAGTTGCTGAGCACTTGTACGTCCTTTGTTCAGTGATTCTTATCACTGAACAACTCAGGCAACTGAATGGGAATAATTCTGTTAAGTGCTCTTACGAATCTCCAAACCTTAGTATTACTAGATTGAGAGACAAAAATTGAGAAATGACATTGTTCACTTCTTTGTTGTTCCACACAATTCGTGACATGATTCACACATATACATAGTACAAGCCATATTTTAGATGATTCACTTGGTTTTTATGCCACACAATGTCTATATGAACTTCTTTGCCTCTTCCTCGGAGGATCTGTCTTCTATGCACCTGTGGACGGCGATGCGTTACGAACTTCTTGCAAGTTGTTATGTCTTTGAGCACGTTACTGCTATCTTGAGATTGTCTATGTATAGTAGATTCCCGGCTCACCACGCCGTATGAACTATTCCGTTGAAAAATCAATTATCGCATTCATAGTAAGATACTGAAAGAATGACGGTATAAATTAGTCATGTTGGTTATCCATGTAAACGGGCAGAGATATTTTGGAATTTATCGTAAACTACCCGCTTTATCTGATTCTGAACAATGTTGGAGAATGTATCAGTAATAGATGGAGGCATCATTATCAAATGTACTGCTGCGAGATATTGACGGTGGGCACCGCGTCTGCAAGCATTGAGAAGGCATTTCGATGTGCGAAGTGGTAACAAAAAATTGATTTGGACAATATCATCTGTGGAGATGGATAAATGACTTCGTCGGAATCGCCGACATTCATGATATGTGTAAGCGGCAAGCTCGTTTGATAAATTAAGTAGATTTTGTTTACTAGAGATTATTAAATCCCCAATGTTCGAAATGTCATCAGGTGTCTAAAGTACTTAGGATATCACAATCCAAACGCCATCCCCGCCCCTTTGAGAAAACGCTTCGGGCAGAACAACCCACCCCCGAGCAAACTGTAAAAAGTCCACAGAATCAAGAATCTGCCTCCTCATCCTCATCCTCATTCAACTCCTCTCCATCCCCGTCTCCCTCCTCCCTATCCTCCATCCCTTCCATCCCTTCCATCTCTATCTCTTCATCCTCCATTCCCATTCTCCCCCACTGCTCAACAGCATGCACCTCCGCCGGCCACCTATTCCTCAACCTCCGCGCATTCCTCTCCTCCCTACTCGGCCTTGTCTCCCACAGCCCCGTCACATCATCGCGATCTAAGTTCGTTCTCGGCGCAATACACCACGGATCTAGCTTATACTTCTTCATACCCAACACAAGGACTTCTACGAACGGGGTTTCCCATTCCTCCTTTGCTTTGCTGTCACTCCCCTCTCTTCCCCTCTCCCCGATATCCTCTCCGCTTCCATATCCTTCATCCTCACCACCCGATTTCTCTAGCTGCCGCATTTCCCCCTCCGCAAATCTATCCAACGCTTCCTCGACTTGTTCCTCAATCTCAGATGGTTTCATCCCCAGCAGTTGGGACATTGGAACATCCAGCGGCTCGTGGTAAACGGCTCTTGTGTCGGGTAGCCCTAGCCACTGATCATACGGCTCCACGAGCAGTGTGACGGATTGCAGCGCTGGGAGGCGTCGCAACCACGGGATCAACCATCGTGCATGTACGGGCTCGAGATACAGTCCCTGCGCGAGCCAGACGTTGAGCGGTAAGGCGATGTGCCGAACTACTTGCATAAATCCGTCGTTTGCCCAATCCTTTGGGATTCCCATATCTTTCCCGTCGTTGGCCACATCACTACAACCCCTGCATAGAAACTCTTCCAAAACCCCATTGGTCCAAGCTGCGCTCGGCGGCAAGTATACCATATCGACACTAGGATTCCAATAGAAGTTCAACTTCTCGGGCCCAATCGTTGGGCCCAAACCCAGCCGACATATGCGCAGAGCCACCGAGCGCGCTTCGGAATTCACGTGCATGATGGATGGGATGGGTGCGAAGGGGCCGAGGAGCTCGGCTTCCGTGGAGGAGTACGCATCGACTTTTACTTTGAGAGTGCGCGAAGATGGGAGGGCGTTAGTCCAGATTAGGAGTCGCAGTTCCGGCGGGAGGAGTGGGAAGAAGGGAAAGCTTGTGGCGGGTTGCGGTTCTTCATGTAGGGCATGTGTGGGGATTAAGGATGCTTCGGGTTTTTTGGAGAGTTGGTGAGTGGGGGGACACATCGCGCGGAGTGTAGGCTGATATGTGAGCTATGCTTCTGGTATCGATTCGTTTGGGATGGGAGATTCATGCACCGAGAATAACATCCGATCTAATCGCGATTGAATGAGGCGTAACAACTACCCATCCTCTCCCGGCGGACAATCAACACTTTTACATCCCTCCATAGTGGCTCAGTATACACCCAACTCAACCCAACAACCTGCGCGCCTATCGCGGCCTCTGTTGTCGCGGCGGCCAATCCCTCCAGCCGACCGACACGGGCCATTACCTAAGTACCACTCACCACGATAAAGCAGTCCCGAGAAGGCGCAGACGCAAGCCGACCGAAATCATAACCCGAGGCACATGATATGTATGTAGGTGAGTTGGTGCATGCCTACAAAATGTTGGCGTTACGGGTCTCCGCGCCACAGGCCCAAACATGATGGGTCGGCCGCTCGACCGAGGCAAAGAGACGATGATGCTATTTTAGTACGAGGCAGCTTCACAAGCTGGGAGGCCGCAAGCTCAGGAAACGCGCTGCGCTTGATAAGAAAGATTAGGATATACACGCAGCTTGCTGGTCGGGGCTGCGGTGACCTTGAAACAGAAACGGATCCGGGGGAAGAAGATATGAGGGGTGGATACTTCCACAGTGTTGTGACAATGGGTTTTAATTTCTGGCAGATACTGATAGAGGAATTCTTACTGAATCGATAAAAGGACGCAATCAAAGACGTAATGAAGTGAAGGGTTGGGAGAATGGCGAAAGCGGAGCTCGGGAGTCTTGAGCACCAGTCACACCAGCAGCAACTGGTAGAGTAGACTTCCTGCTTTCAAGTAGACTTACAAGAGGAGCTTACTTCTGAAAATGGACCACATCTAGATCTATCGTTCCAGTCTTTAGAAATTTGGGCCACTTCGCCTCACGCTGATAATGTTGGTTGGCCCTTGGTAAGATAAGGAGTATACGATGGACGTTGGAGTAATACGGATACTAAAGTCGTCCAAAGACGCACAATCATCTACGAACACGGTGCTTTGAGTGTGCGAGTGTGCGAGTGTGCGAGAACTCGTCGTTCATATATCTTAAGAATTATATTCGAATGTTGTTCAACTGTTTATCAGCGTGTATAATCGAGGTCGCTTCTTCAATTCACCGTCTACTATGTTTACAGTCCACTACTCTCTCACTATATCCTCATCAATCAACTACCAACTGTTGTCCCAATCTTCATCTTTTTTGCCTGCTCCACCCATTCCACTTCCGCTCCCACTGCCCCCGGCCTTCTTAACAGCTGATGTCCCGATTGCTGAATTCTTTTTTGGTGCGGCACCGCCAAAGTTATTCCAAAAGTCATTTTTACTCTCTTCGCCGTGTGCATTTTTCGGTTCCCCTCCATTACCTTCAACGAATCGGTTGAACCCATCGGCAGCAGACTTTGCGCCAGCTTGCGCGTTCTTGGCGACTTGCGCAGCAGCTAGTCGGGCTTGAGCCGCAACATCTGATTCAGCGATCTGTGTAACGAGGTGTTAGTCAAGTTGTGGGTTAAAAGATAGGGTATATCACTGGAATAGTAATCATTGTAAGGGGATGTGCCTACCTTGGCCGCGGTGGGCTGTATATAACCTTCATTAACCGTCTTTGCTGTCTTTCCCACCGTTGTTGTAAACCATCCAAAGCCTTTCGTCAAAGCAGCCACTGGATCCTTTTGTAAATCCTCAAAGCCTGGTAACTTTGGCTCCTCATTCTCTTTCTGAGTTGGCTGACTTCCAAAACCCGAGTATTTCCCTCCTTGCGACGGTGGTAAATGATCCGGTCTTTCCGCGTTCACTGCTCCCAATTTGGCAAAGTATTTATCATCCACCACAATGCGACCATTCGAAGGACTTGAATTGCGTGCCCCAAGAGGGGTTTGAGATCTGGAGTTGCCGGAACCAGTATTGGAAATGGATGTTACGTTGTTGGTGGGTTTCGCAACTGGCGCTTTGGGGACTGGAACATATTCTCGTTTCTCGACCTTGGCTGTGAGTCGTTCCTTGTATTCTTCCCCTACTTCCCCTGAATATCTCTCTGCGATTGTTGCGTCATCCCATCTGCCGGCGGATTAGCTTTGTGTGCTCGAGCGTGTCATTAGCTCTGTCGCCAGGCGCAATGCACGGTGCAGAGTCGACCTACGTAATACCACTCATGACATTGCGCTCATCCTCATCGAAGAACTTCTTCCATGTGTTATTCCCACCTTCGCGCATGCGCTCAATCTCCTGCGCCTTGAATGCATCCATCGTAATACTCCTCACAAAACTGATATGTACTCCCAGTCCGCGATGAACACCGGCGCACGTCAAACATATAAAAACACCGAACTTTGGCGACGCCCATTGAGGCGAAGGCGCGCCACAATCCGCGCATCGATCATTTCCGTTGGTTTTAGAGATATCTAAGAGCTGAAGTCCCGCTCGTCAGAACAATTCCCGTCGCATAATGCAGAATCCCAATCGACAAATGAGAATAGGACCAAGATTTGGGGATGAAGTTACCTTTGATCTCGTCTCCGGGTCAACTTCCCACATAGCCTTGGCTGCCATTTTGAGAAGCTCTCTTGGAGTTTGGATTTGTATGTGAACGTCGAGGTAATTGCTTCGACCTTTTCAATATCGATTCGTCTGAGCAGGCGCGCACAGTTTCACTGATGACGACTCTAGTACTTGGTTCGCGACAGTTCTCAGCAATTGATTATGAAAAACGCCGATCTTTTAACGGTCAATGGCAAGTAATGAACAAGTTAATGAATGTCGTTTGCGCTCGAAATATGCAGTGGGGCCGTAGTCTCAGGAGAATTGGTAGTCGAAATTTGGGGTACTTGCATCTGCGGCTAAAGTGCGCTAAGTCAGAGTCTAGACCAATCAGCGGGAACATCCATGCCGAGCTAAGGGGGAAGTTGCACGGCTACGATATCATACCGCAGCTGGAGAAATGCACAAAGTTAGATGTTCTATGCTACCAATTATGCCGGGACTTACGAATATAGCAAGGCAAGCTGTATTGCATCTTACCAAGTCACTTCATCACATAGAGTCAAGCATGTAGTGCCGCAAAGTTGTGCAATCAAAAGTCCCATTGCTCACTCTACCAATCATAACGATGGGTATCATCAATCATTAATCAATAACTTTTCCATTCCCCCACCCCATGGAAGCACATCAGAAAGAAATCTAGTGTACACACCAAAGAATGCCAGTGAAATGGTAATAAGACATGGTTTTTGAAAAAAGAGTCGTGAAGAACTATGAAGCCCTACTTGGGTTGAAAAAGTTAAGTCTGTCAGAATGAGAAAGAGCATGAGAGCTCCTAGATCTATTTAGACGCCATTAACAAGTCCGCCCAGAGTGTGATGACATGTCCACCTAAAATAAAAATCGTCGAGAAGTCGGTCGGTTCACTGGTAAAATCCCAACAAACAATCCCTTCTTCCACTCCCAAGCGCTCCCACAAATCGCCGACAATGGTCCAAAAGCAACGCATAGCAATGCATCTGTTAACTGCCCGCGATCACAACACTTCCGTCATATACATCATACAATGACCTCCACCTAGGCGGTGGTGGTCTCGGTACCGTTGGTTGGAGCCTCAGCAGTAGTCTCAGAAGACTGTGCGTTAGCATCGTCATCGGTCTTGTCTGGGCTGTCAATAGCGACCTTGACAGCGATTTCACGACCCTCAATTTCCTTTCCGTTCATTTCAGCAACAGCCTTCTGTTGTTGTTCCTCGTTTGCGAGAGTGACGAAACCAAATCCACGACCTTTACGGGGTTCACCACGGGCTTGGAGCTTCTTGACCATGAAGCGGGGGATAGGTCGGAGAGCGATCTTAGCAGAAACTGGCTCATAAGCAGCGAAGAGTTCCTTGAGCTGGAAAGCTGTTAGCTAACACACACCTTAAGCCTTTCCTAATTGCATACCTTGTCTTCTGCGAGATCGTATGGTAAGTTGGCAACCATAACCTTGTTCTTTGATGGAATTCCATCAGCTGGAGGACCTCGCTCACGACGCTCACGCGGAGCACGGTTATTTTGTGGCTTGGCGTCCTTCGATTCTGTGGAACCTTGGTTGGTAGTATCGGTCAAAGGTAGAACTTCGGAAGTGGCAGGAGGCTCAGCAGCACTCTCTTCGGTTGAGCGGGCCTTAAATTGGAGTTAGTAACGACTCTCGCGTGATATTTTAAGCATGAGAGCTTACAGCATTGCCGCGGCGTCCCCCACGTCCGCGTGCACGGCCACGTCCTCGTCCAGATTGTCTACGGCGTCCGGTGCCCTCACCACCAGATTGGCCCTCACCTCCGCTAGCACCTTCGGTCTTCTCGTTGGATTCTGGCTTACGAGCGAGTTGAACCGAAACCTTGCGGTCAAGGATTTCTTTGCCCGAAAGCTCAGAGATAGCACGCTCGGCCTCGGTTGGAGTAGAAAGGTCGACGAAAGCGTACCCGACTGGGCGGTCAGTGCGTGGGTTCTTGGGGATGGAGGTGGATTCACTATGGACTTTTGTTAACATCTAGCTCCGTGAAACATATGTGGTTGTTTGGTTAGAGAGAAATAGGATTGTCCTGCGTGTAGGAATATCGTAGGTACAGCATGCCGACGAAGACATTTCCACAGAGGCCACGCAGCACGAGTAACATAAAGAGAAGGCACCGGGGTCAGGTCCTTACATTAAGTATCCCTTGAAAAAGGCTTGCAACTCCCCCTCGGTGGTCGCGTAGGCGAGGTTACCGATGTAGAGTCTTCGTCCCTCTGCAGCGCTGGCCAAAACCGCCTCCTTGTCGGCGGCGGAGCTGGATGCCTTGTCACCAGAAGTGGTTTCGGCGGGCTTATCAGAGATGGATGTGTTGCCAAGAGAGGCAGTAACGTCGTTGACGGCGTCAGTAACTTTCTCCACGATGCTAGACATGATGATCGATTGAGGTTGTGGTGTGGTAGGTTGAGACTGAGTAGAAGCTTGAAGTTGATTTGGAAATTGATCGACGTTCGCTGAAAGATTTTTGAATTTCTCTCTGAACAAATGGGGGAGTTGGTGAAAGGGTAGCTAGGTGCCCTAGTGGTCTGGATTTTGGGGGAGGGGGAGGGGAGGTTGGTTGAGGCTTGTTGTTGTGGGATCTTGTTCTTGCAATTGGGATGTTGTCGAAGAGGAAAGGGAGGGAGAGGATCAGAATATATCAAAAATTCCTTAACGGTTAGCATGAGCGCAGCCGCTGTTTAGCGAGCTGGCGCCTTACCCGAACGGGTTTACGGCGGTGGATTGCAAGCAGGGCTGGAACGCGAAATTTGCCTTATCTCGAGGGTCGGAGGGTTATCGAGCCCAATTTGTGTGGAATCCGAGTAGAAGCGTCACTTAGCACGTAGCACGTCCTTTGTACAGTACGGGAAGGTCCAAGTGGAGACGACTGGATATGATAGGAGGGCGGCGGGCGAATGGATATAAAAGTATGGGAAAGTCAGGAAAGCAGGGAAAGCAGGGAAGGAGTCACTGTTGCTGTCGCTGTCGCTGTTGCTGGCAGTGTCGTTGTCGTTGTCGTTGTCGTTGTCGTTGTCGTTGTCGTTGTCGTTGTCGTT
>JANGZZ010000288.1:0-32280 GCA_026225955.1 Clarireedia paspali | reverse complement strand
TATATATGACATTGCATGTATTTAGACCTATATACACCTAGCTGCTAGCGGCATATCCGCTAGCCGACCTACTATAGTCTCAGACTCACACAGGTCGTTAAAAGGAAAAAAAAAAAAAAAAAAAAAAAACTTAAAAGCTATTTTCAAAGTATTTAATTATATTAAAAGTTATTAAAATCGAATATTACTTTTGATTTTCAATTAATTAACTTTTAAAGAAAAAGTAAATATTTTAAAGTTAACTTTATTCTTTTAGCTTCTAATATTAATTAGCTTTTTCTAAAATACTTATATAGTTGACTCTTAGTTAGAACTAGTAATTAATAAGCTAAAAAGAGTTTATTCAATTAAAATTAAAGGAAAAACTCTGGGACTTAATAGAATTAATTAGGAAATTATTAATAAAGTTTATTTAACTATTCTTAACTTATTTTATAAAGTTTATAGTTTACTTCTTAACTTTAATTATTATTTAACTTATTAATAATAAGTAATTAGTATAATATTTAAAAAGTTAAAAAAGCTTAATTATTTAATTCTAAAAACTTATAAGATTATCTTATTACTAAATTATTTTAGAAAAGTTAGTAAAAGAATATTAGTAAAAAGATTAAATTATTTAATCGAAACTACTAGTCTTTTATATAACTTTTAAATTAGAAGTTGATTTAAAAAGTTTATAATTGATACTAGATTATAAAAACAACTTTATTAACTAAAACGATTTTTCATCGAAAAAACGCGATTTCTTATCGAAAATTATTAGATCAAAGTCGAATATAATAAATAACTCTTTTATAAATCGAACTAGTTAAGCTACTTAGTTGTATAACTATCTGTTATCGAGATATTGTTATCACTGTCGATTTCGTCGATTTTTACTTTATATTTTCAAAATTTTTATTTAAAAACCTTAAAAATTATAAAAATATCAAAAACTATTAAAACAATAAAAATATCAATAAAAAGAAGTTAATACTAAGTATAATATACTTTTATAGTCTGAATTAGTCTACTTACACCTTTATACCCCTTCTATATCGTTGTCGCTATCAATTCTAGCGATTTTAAATACTAAGTTTACTAATTTCGTTAAATTAAATTTAAATTACTAATTTAACTAATATTTAACGATATTAATAATATTAGTGATCTAGGAATTGTTTCTTGGATTTAAAAGAGCTTTTAAGATATCAATATATTTATTAAAGTATTATATTAATACTTATTAATATAGAAGTATTTTTAACTTTAAATAATAATAATAATTAAGATATTACTTTGATTATCTTCTTTTTAACTATTTCTAATACTCTAATAGTTAATAAGTTATCACTTCTAGTTATTAACATTATTAATAATATTATAAATATTATTATATTATTAACTTTATTTATAATTTTTCGATTTAACTTTAATATCAACTTATTTAGTCTTTTTAATATTATAAGTTTAGACTCTTTAGTTAGATTTATTATAAATATTATAACTAGTTTTAATAGTATTCTATTTTATTTATTTAAATATACTAATCTATTCTTAATAGAATAGATTAATAAAAATCTAAGAATCACTATTAACTAATTAGTTAACCTAGAACCTACTTAAATATTTATTTATAAAGTTTTAAATCTTTTAATTAAAGTTAATACTTTTATTTCTTCTTAGAAATAACAAAGAAAAATACTAGATTTAATTAAAATGTTTAGGGACTATACTAGATCGGGAAAGGTTAAAAAAGTTACTAACTAATTAGCTTTTTAACTTAACAACCTTGAATATATAACTTAGAAAGTGGAAATATAAGCTAAAGCCTTAAAACTATAAAAACAACTTCTAATAATTCTTTTAGAAACTCTAATACTTTTAGTAACCTTAGTGTTTTTAGTAATCTAAATATTAAAAATTACTAAAATTATTTAAAATCCAGCTTAAGCTTTTTTCACCAATATCACTATATTAAGTAATTTAAAGTCAAGTAACTAGATTATAGTTCAAATTAAACCTAAAGCAACTAAGTTTAAAACTAAACCTTCAAATCAATTTATCTTAGTATATAATATTATATTATATTATAATACTTTCTTAGTTTTAACTATTTATAATACTATTAATAAGGCTTTTAAAGTTAAAAGAGTTAAAAGGCTAGTGGTTTCGGTTATTACTAATATATTTAATAAGAAGAACTTAATACTAACTATAATCTCCCTTTATATAACCAACTTTTTAATTAAAAAGATTAATATTTAGAAAAATCTTTTTAATTTTAAAAGTATCTAAAAAGATAAACTTTAGTTTAAAATAGTATTATATAAGATCTTTATAATTAATTTTAATAATCTAGAAGATATAAAATTAATATTAGAAAAGATTAAAACCTTTAATAGCTTCTTAAACTTTAAACTAATTAGAACTCTTTATTAACTCTTCTTCAAAACTAATCAAGTTGTTAAAAGAGCTAGTTTAATAGTAATTACTTTTAAAACTATTAAAGAGGTTAAGAGATATATAAGGAACTAAGTTTATATTACTAGAATTTTAATTAAAATTGAAAAGCTATTAAGTATAATAAAGTTAACTTAATATTTAAAATACTAGAGTTTTAAATATATAACCTAGTTTTATTACTATTAAACTAAATATAGCTTATATTCAAAACTTTATTTAACTTCCTAATATATTTATAATATTTGTAATATTTATAAGAAGTTTTATTTATATTTAACTTTAAAGTATATTAACTACTTTTAATCTTATACTAGTAATTCGAAATTATATAAAGTATATAAAGTTATTAAAAGGGTTAGTTTTAACTTATAAATAATTAAGATATCTAGATATTATAAATGAATTTTAATAAAAGTTTACTAAAAATTAAATTAGCTTTTAAACTAGTTATTAAGTTAAATATCAATTTATTAATAGTCTAGGAACTCTAGATTATAGCTAAAAACTAAAATTAATTAAATAGTTAATTTATAGTTTATATTAACTTTAACTAATTTCTAGTATTATATTAGAACTTTAAACTTTAAACTTTAATATATACTTTAAAAGTTTTAATTATTAGTATTATACTAATATTTAATAACTTGGATTCGGATTTATTAATAATATAATTAAGTTTAAAGATTAATATATTCGAAATAATCAATATCTATAATAAGATTAACTAAGTTGAAAGTGATTTAAAAAAAATAATTAAAAGAAACTTATTTCTAAAAGCTATTATAGCTAATTTATTTATCTTAAGAGATTTTAATATATACTACTTTTAATAAGACTTAAAGTTACTTGATATTTAAAAAGGAACTTAATTAGTTAATTAGATTAAAGATAATAATCTAGAGTTATTTAATAATCTAAAGATTAAAATCTTTCTTTATAAGATTAACTCTTTAGTCTTAGATCTTACTTTTACTACTTTAAAGATAATAAAATATATTAATAACTAGTAAATACTAGATAATCTAAATTTAAATTACTTACTAATCTTTTTTATAATAAAAAATCTAAGTTTAAATTAAAGTTATTTAAATCCTTTTTAGCTTTTTAATACTAAGAAAGCTAATTAGAATTTATTTAAAGTTAGTTTAATTAATTTAATTAATAAAAGCTTAGTTCTTAATTAATAGCTTTTTAGATTAACTAGAACTAGATTAACTTTTGAAATATTGATAATTAAGTTTTTAGAAGTTATTAGTTTCAAGCTAGTATAACTAATTAAATTAGTATTAAATATAATGATTTTGAAAATTAAGTTAAAGTTACAAACTAAACCCTAGTAAACCTCTAAGTTTAAAATCCTTTGAAAAGTGATATTAAAAGTTTAAAGAGATAAAAGTTAAAGTTAAAGTTAAGAAACTTATTCTTTTATTTAGAACTAATACTTTTTAATTATTAAATATATTAAATAGAGTTATTAAAATACCTTCTTGAAGATTAAGAACTTAAAGGTTATTTTCAAAGTATTTAATTATATTAAAAACTATTAAAATTAAATATTATCTTCGATTTCTAACTAATCAACTTTTAAAGAGAAAGTAAATATTTTAAAGTTAATTTTATTTTTTTAACTTTTAATATTAATTAGCTCTTCTTAAGATATTTATAAAGTTGACCTTTAGCTAGAACTAGTAATTAGTAAACTTGAAAAAGCTTATTTAACTAAAGTTAAAAAGAAAACTTTTAAATCTAATAAAATTAGTTAGGAAATTATTAATAAAGTTTATTTAATTATTTTTAATTTATTTTATAAGGTTTATAATCTTCTTTTTAATTTCAACTATTACTTTACTTACTAGTAGCAAATAACTAATATAATACTTAAAAAGTTAAAAAAGCTTGATTATTTAATTTTAAAAGTTTATAGAATTATTTTATTATTAAATTATTTAAAAAAGGTTAATAAAAGGATATTAATAAAGAGATTAAGTTATTTAATTAAAACTATTAACTTGTTATATAACTCTTAAATTAGAAGTTGATTTAAAAAGTCTATAATTAATACTAAGTTATTATTAGTAATTAAAATCGAATAAAATTATATAATTAATCTTAAAATATTAGTTTTATTCTTAGATATTAAAAGGGTCTTTGATTATATATTTAAGAATTAGTTATTAATAATTTTAAAAAAGTTTAAACTATTATTTAGTTTAATTAGTTAAATTAATTATTTCTTAAAAGTTTAGTAACTCTAATTAACTTTTAATAACTAAATTAAATCTTTTTAATCTATTAATATTGATATTCTTTAAAGTAATTTAATTAGTCTAATTTTATTTTTAATTTATATTCAAGATCTCTTTTTAACTATTAGTTATTTAATCTAGTTTTATATAAACGATATTATATTAGTAACTAGTTTAATTAGTTTTAAAAAGAATTACTAAACTTTAGAAAGAGAGGCTAATAAATTATATTATTTTGAAATAGTTAATAATATCAATTTTAACTTTAAAAAAACTAAGTTAATCTATTTCTTTTTTAATAACTTAAAAGCTTATTTAGTTAAATTATTAAACTAATAAGTTATATACTTTTCTAAACTAGTAAAGTAATTAGAGATTTAGTTTAATAATACTTTTAAATTTAAAAGTTATATTAGAATTCAAGTTAGTTAAACTAAAATAGTATTACTTCAAGCTAACTAGCTAACTAATATTTAAACTAATTTATTTCTCTTTACTATATACTAACTATATATTATTTATATTACTAGTATTTTAAATTATAAATCTCTAATTTAATATAAAAAGTAAACTAATTTTAAAGTTTAACTTTAATTACTTTAAAATTTAATTTTTTATAAAATCTTAGAAGTTTTTAAAACTAGTTTAAAACTAGTTATAAATATTAAAACTATATTAATATCTTCTAAAATCTATCTTGTTAATACTAATTATTAATATACTTTCTAATTACTTAAACTCTCGAAAAACTATTTAATTTATAAGCTATTTTGAGAAAGTTATTTAGAAGATTACTAGGAATTATAGAGTTATTAAAAGAGTTATTAAGAAGGTTACTAAGAGTTAAACTCTAGTTCCAACTCTATTTACCTTCTAAGAACTAGCTAGAAGTAAAGATTAAAGTTAGTACTAAAGCTAGTTACAAAGCTAATATAAATTGATTAGTTTAAATAATTAATATATTTACTAATTAATTTAAATAGTTTAGAAAAGTTATAGCTCTTTAAATTCCTATTTTAAGTAACTAGTTTATTTTCAATTTAAATTAGTTGTTTTTTGAAAAAGAATAAAACTAATAATTATAAAGAGTTAGTATTAATATTAATATCTAATTAATATATCTTTTATACTAATAGATTATAACTATAAAATAGAATTAAAATAGAAGTTAGATTAACTCTTTTAAATTTAAATTAAAAGTTAATCTAGATATATAAATAGAATATTAATTTAAATTAACTAGTATATAATAGAGAGTTAAAAGAGGTTATTTAAATAATCGAATTAACTAGCTAGTTAACTTAGTTAAACTAAGAATATATAGTTTATAATAATAATCAAGTTAAATTATTATAATTAAAAATATTAAATAATAACTTTAGTTAAAAACAACTAATAAGAGTATTTAATACTAGTTACTAAATAGTTAATAAAGATACTAATATCAAACTAGTTTAGATTCTAAAGTATTACAAAGTCGAAAAGAATAAATTAGTTAATAAATTAATAAAAGAAGTTACTAATCTAAAACTAGATATTTATAAGATTAGCTTTATTTATTTAGATATTTAGATCAAAGTTATTAAGACTTAGAAATAAGAACTAGCTTTAGAAAAAGTAATTAAAATAACTAAATTGAGATTAGTTAAAGAATTAGAAACTAATTATATTTTAACTTATAAACTAGTTTCTTGAAATAAAATCTCGATTCTCTTTAATACTAAACAGGCTACTACTAGTATATTTTACTAACTAAAACTTAACTATAACTACATTAAAACTTATTTATATTAATTAGACTTAGCTAACAATAATAAATATAAATATAATAAAAAGGAGATATTAGAATACTTTCTACTTAGTTACTAGCTAGTTACTAGCGCTTGCTAGAAGCTAAAAGATAAATTTAATATATACTATCTTAGCTTACCTCTATTACTTAATATAAAACCTGGAATTAAAACTAGTCTAGAATTTATCTAAAAAACTAGTATTTATATAAGAAGATATTATTTAATCTAATTAGTTGACTATTAATAAATTAGACTTATTTATAAATTATTATTATTAAGTCTCAGACTAACCTAATATTAGATATTAATACTAATATCACTAATATTCAATATTTAGACTAGTTTAAATTTAATTCTTTTTACTAATATTCAGGGTATTTTAAAGTGTTTTTAATTTATTTTAACTATTATTTCCTTAAAATCAGGGCTAGATCCTCAATATCTCTTTAGTATATATAACATTATATATATTTAAACCTATATATATCTAACTATTAATAGTATATCTATTAGCTAACCTACTATAGTCTTAGACTTATACAAGTTATTAAAATAAATAAATAAATAAAAAAAGATACTAGATTATTATTAGTAATTAAAATCGAATAAGATTATATAATTAATTTTAAAATATTAATTTTATTTCTTAATATTAAAAGAGCTTTTAATTATATATTTAAAAACTAGTTATTAATAATTTTAAAAAAGTTTAAATTATTATTTAATTTAATTAACTAAGTTAATTACTTTTTAAAAACTTAGTAATTCTAATTAACTTTTAATAATTAAATTAAACTCTTTTAATCTATTAATATTAATATCTTTTAAAATAGTTTAATTAGTTCGATTTTATTTTTAATTTATATTCAAGATCTTTTTCTAATTATTAGTTATTTAATTTAGTTTTATATAAACAATATTATATTAGTAGTTAGTTTAATTAGTTTTAAAAAGAATTATTAAACTTTAGAAAAAGAAGCTAATAAGTTATATTCCTTTAAAATAGTTAATAGTATCAATTTTGATTTTAAGAAAATTAAGTTAATCTATTTCTTTTCTAGTAACTTAAAAGCCTATTCAATTAAATTATTAAATTAATAAGTTATATATCTCTCTAAACTAGTAAAGTAACTAGAAATTTAATTTGATAATATCTTTAAATTTAAAAGTTATATCGGAATTCAAGTTAATTAAATTAAAATAATATTATTTCAAATTAATTAGCTAGTTAGTATTTAAACTAATTTATTTCTCTTTATTATATACTAGCTATATATTATTTATATTACTAGTATTTTAAATTATAAGTTTCTAATTTAGTTTAAAAAACAAGTTAATTTTAAAACTTAATTTTAATTACTTTAGAATTTAACTTTTTATAAAATCTTAAAGGTTTTTAAAACTAGTTTAAACTTAGTTATAAATATTAAAATTATATTAATACTTTTAGATATCTATCTTACTAATATTAATTACTAATATACTTTCTAGTTATTTAAACTCTTAAAAAACTATCTAATTTATAAGCTACTTTAAAAAAAATATATAAAAGGTTACTAGAAGTTATAAGATTATTAGAAGAGTTATTAAAAGTTAGAATCTAATTTTAACTTTATTTATTTTTTAAAAACTAGTTAAAAGTAAAGATTGAAATTAATATTAAAGCTAGCTACTAAGCTAATACAAATTAATTAAATTAGATAATTAATATATTTACTAGTTAACTATAATAGTTTAGAAAAGTTATAGCTTTTTAAATTCTTATTTTAGACTATTAGTTTATTTTCAATTTAAATTAATTACTTTTCGAAAAAAAATAAAGTTAAAGATTATAAGGGACTAGTATTAATACTAATATTTAATTAATATACTTTTTATACTAATAGATTATAATTATAAAATAAAACTAGAATTAAAATTAGATTAACTTTTTTAAATTTAAATTAAAAGTTAATTCGAGCTTATAAATAAAATATTAGTTTAAATCAATTAGTCTATAATAAAGAGTTAGAAGAAATTATTTAAATAGTTAAATTAGTTAATTAGTTAACTTAGTTAGACTAAAAATATATAGTTTATAATAATAACTAAACTAGATTATTATAACTAAAAATATTAAATAGAGTAGTAAAGTATATTAATAACTAGTAAATATTAAATAATCTAAATTTAGATTATTTATTAATCTTTTTTATAATTAAAAATCTAAATTTAAATTAAAGTTATTTAAATCTTTTTTAGCTTTTTAATACTAAAAAAGCTAATTAAGATCTATTTAAAGCTAGTTTAGTCGATTTAACTAATAAAAGTTTAGTTTTTAATTAATAATCTTTAAAACTAATTAGAACTAAGTTAACTCTTAAAGTATTAATAATTGAGTTTTTAGAAAATATTAATTTTAAACTAATATAACTAATTAGACTAATATCGAATATAATAATTTTGAAAATTAAGCCGAAATTATAAGTTAAACTTTAATAAATCTTTAAATTTAAAACTCTTTGAAAATCAATATTAAAAGTTTAAAGAAAAGATAATCAAAGTTAAAGTTACTTTTTAACTTAAAACTAATACTTTTCGATTATTAAATATATTAAACAAAGTTACTAGAATACTTTTTTAAAGACTAAAAACCTAAAAGCTATTAAAACTAAGTATTACCTTCAATTTCTAATCAAATAATATTTAAAGAAAAAGTAAAAGTTTTAAAGTTAACTTTATTTCTCTAGCTTTTAATATCAACTAGTCTCTTTTAAAATATTTATAAAGTTAATTTGTAGTTAGAATTAATAACTAGTAAACTAGAAAGAGCTTATTTAATTAAAATCAAAGGGAAAATACTAGGGTTTAATAGAATTAACTAAGAAATTATTAATAAAGTTTATTTAGCTATTTCTAACTTATTTTATAAAGTTTATAATCTATTTTTTAATTTTAACTATTACTTTACTTATTAGTAGTAAATAACTAATATAATACTTAAAAAGTTAAAAAAACTTGATTATTTAATTTTAAAAGTTTATAGAGTTATCTTACTATTTAATTGTTTTAAGAAAGTTAGTAAAAAGATACTAGTAAAGAAATTAAATTATTTAATTAAGACTATTAGTTTATTATATAGCTTTTAAATTAGAAGTTAATTTAAAAAGTCTATAATTAATACTAAGTTATTATTAGTAATTAAAATTAAATAAGATTATATAACTAATTTTAAAATATTAGTTTTATTCTTTAATATTAAAGAGACTTTTAATTATATATTTAAAAACTAGTTATTAATAATTTTAAAAGAGTTTAAATTACTATTTAGTTTAATTAACTAAGTTAATTACTTTTTAGAAGCTTAGTAGCTTTAGTTAACTTTTAATAACTAAATTAAACTCTTTTAATCTATTAATACTAATATCCTTTAGAGTAATTTAATTAGTCTAATTTTATTCTTGATTTATATTCAAGACCTTTTTCTAATTATTAGTTACTTAATTTAGTTTTATATAAACAATATTATATTAATTATTAGTTTAACTAGTTTTAAAAAGAATTATTAAATTTTAAAAAGAGAAGTTAATAAACTATATTCTTTTAAAATAGCGAATAATATTAATTTCGATTTTAAGAAAACTAAACTAATCTATTTTTTCTTTAGTAACTTAATAAGCTATTTAGTTAAATTATCGAATTAATAAATTATATATCTTTTTAAACTAGTAAGATAGTTAAGAATTTAGTTTGATAATACTTTTAAATTTAAAAGTTATATTAGAATTCAAGTTAATTAAATTAAAATAATATTACTTCGAGTTAATTAACTAGTTAATATTTAAACTAGCTTATCTCTCTTTATTATATACTAGTTATATATTATTTATATTACTAGTATCTTAGATTATAAATCCTTAATTTAGTATAAAGAGTAAACTAATTTTAAAGTCTAATTTTAACTATTTCAAAATTTAACTCTTTATAAAATCCTAGAGATTTTTAAAATTAGTTTAATATTAGTTATAAATATAGAAGCTATATTAATACTTTTTAAAATCCGATTTACTAGTATTAATTACTAATACACTTTTTAATTATTTAAACTCTCGAAAAACTATTTGATTTATTAATTACTCTAGAAAAGTTACTAAAAGATATAAAGTTATTAAAAGAGTTATTAAAAGAGTTATTAAAAGTTAGAACTTAGTTTTAACTTTATTTACCTTTTAAAGGCTAGTTAGAAGTAGAGATTAAAGTTAATATTAAAAGTAGTTAATAAGCTAATATAAATTAACTAGATTAAATAATTAATATACTTATTAATTAATTTGAATAATTTAAAAAAGTTATAGTTTTTTAAATTTTTACTTTAAATAACTAATTTATTTTCAGTTTAAATTAGTTGTTTTTCGAAGAAGAATAAAACTAATAATTATAAAGAGTTAGTATTAATACTAATATCTAATTAATATACCTTTTATATTAATAAATTATAATTATAAAATAGAACTAGAATAAAGATTAGATTAGTTTTTTTAGATTTAAACTAAGAGTTAATCTAAATATATAAGTAAAATATTAACTTAAATTAACTAGTATATAATAGAGAGTTAAAAGAGATTATTTAGATAATTGAATTAACTAATTAGTTAACTTAATTAGATTAAGAATATATAATTTATAATAATAATTAAATTAGATTACTATAATTAAAAATACTAAGTAATAACTTTAATTAAAAATAACTAATAAGAGTATTTAATATTAATTACTAAATAATTAATAAAGATATTAATATTAAATTAATTTAAGTTCTAAAGTATTATAAAGTTAAAGAGAATAAATTAATTGATAAATTAATAAAAGAAGCTATTAGTCTAAAACTAGATATTTATAAAACTAACTTTATTTATTTAGATATTTAAATTAAAGTTATTAAGATTTAGAAATAGAAATTAACTTTAGAAAAAACAATTAAATTAAAACTAATTAAAGAAATTAAAACTAATTATATTTTAACTTATAAATTAACTCTTCAAAATAAAATCTCGATTTCTTTTAATACTAAGTAGATTATTACTAATATATTTTACTAATTAAAACTAAGTTATAGTTATATTAAAACTTATCTATATTAACTAGACTTAGTTAATAATAATAAATATAAATATAGTAAAAAGAAGATATTAGAATATTTTTTACTTAGTTGTTAACTATATATTAATATATATTTAAAGCTAAAAAATAAGTTTAATATATATTATCTTAGTTTACTTTTATTATTTAATATAAAACTTAGAATTAAAACTAACTTAGAATTTATTTAAGAAACTAGTATTTATATATAAAGGTATTATTTAATTTAGTTAACTAATATTTAATAAATTAGATTTATTTATAAATTATTATTATTAAGCTTTAGACTAGTTTAATATCGGATATTAATATTAATATTACTAATATTTAGTATTTAAGTTAGTTTAAACTTAATTCTTTTCACTAATATTCAAAGTATTTTAGAATTATTTCAATTATTATTTTCTTAAAATTAGGGCTAAACCTTTAATATCTCTTTACTATATATAGTATTATATATATTTAATCTTATATATATCTAGCTATTAATAGTATATCTACTAACTAACTTATTATAATCTTAGACTTATATAAGTTATTAAAATAAAAAAAAAATACTAAATAATAATTCTAGTTAAAAATAATTAATAAAAATATTTAATACTAATTATTAAATAGTTAATAAAGATATTAATATTAAATTAGTTTAAGTTTTAAAATATTATAAAGTTAAAAAAAATAAATTAATTGATAAATTAATAAAAGAAACTATTAATCTAGAACTAGATATTTATAAGATTAGTTTTATTTATTTAGATATTCAAATTAAAGTTATTAAAGTTTAATACTAGATACTAACTTTAGAAAAAATAATTAAATCGAGACTAATTAAAAAATAAAAAATTAATTATATTTTAATTTATAAATTAGCTTTCTAAAGTAAAATTTTAATCTCTTTTAATATTAAATAAATTATTATTAGTATATTTTATCAACTAAAATTAGATTATAGTTATATTAAAACTTATTTATATTAACTAGATTTAATTAATAATAATAAATATAAATATAGTAAAAAGAAGATATTAGAATACTTTCTATTTAATTATTAACTACTTACTAGTATTTATTTAAAGCTAAAAGATAAACTTAATATATATTATCTTAGTTTATCTTTATTACTTAATATAAAACTTGGAATTAAAGTTAGTTTAGAATTTATTTAAAAAACTAGTATTTATATATAAAGATATTATTTAACTTAATTAGCTAATATTTAATAAATTAGAAAACCTTATAAGTTGTTACTATTAAATCTAATACTAGCTTAATACTAAATATTAATATTAATATTATTAATATTTAATATTTAAACTAGTTTAAATTTAATTTTTTTCATTAATATTCAAAATATTCTAGGATTATTTTAATTATTATTTCTTTAAAATTAAAGCTAGACCTTTAATATCTCTTTGATATATATAATATTATATATATTTAGACTTATATATACTTAGCTATTAATAATATAACTACTAGTTAATCTACTATAGTCTTAAACTTATATAAGTTATTAAAATAAAAAAAAAATTAAAATTAAAAAAGTTTTTTTAAATATTAACTTTTTTAATTAAAAAGTTAATTATATAAAAAGAGATTATAATTAATACTAAGTTCTTTTTATTAGATATATTAATAATAATTAAAATAACTAGTTTTTTAACTCTTTTAGTTTTAAAAGTTTTATTAATTATATTATAAATAATAAAAGTTAAAAAGATATTATAATATAATATAATATTATATATTAAAATAAACTAGTTTAAAAGTTTAACTTTAATTTTAATTATTTTAAATTTAATTTAAATAATAATCTAGTTACTTAATTTTAAATTATTTAATATAATAATATTAATAAATAAAGTTTAAATTAAATTTTAAATAATTTTAATAATTTTTAATACTAAAGTTATTAAGAATATTAAAGTTATTAAAAGAGTTATTAAAAAGATTATTAAAGATTATTTTTATAATTTTAAAATTTTAATCTAGGTTTTTACTTTCTAAATTATATATTTAAAGATATTAAATTAAGAAGTTAATTAATTAATAACTTTTTTAACTTTTTTTAAAATAATATAATTTTTAAATATTTTAATAAAATCTAATATTTTATTTTATTATTTTTAAAAAGAAGTTAAAATATTAGTTTTAATTAAAAGATTTAAAATTTTAAAGATAAATAATTAAATAAATTCTAAATTAATTAATTAACTAATTAATAATTTTTAGATTTTTATTAATCTTTTTTATTAAAAATAAATTAATATATTTAGAAAGACAAAATAAAATATTATTAAAGTTAATTATAATATTTAAAATAAGTTTAATAAAAGAGTTTAAATCTATAATATTAGAAAAACTAAATAAATTAATATTAGAATTAAATTAAAAAGTTATAGATAAAATTAATAATATAATAATATTTATAATATTATTAATAATATTAATAATTAGAAGAAATAACTTAATAATTATTAAAATATTAAAAGTAATTAAAAAGAAAGTTATAAAAATAATATTCTAATTATTATTATTATTTAAAATTAAAACTACTTCTATATTAATAAATATTAATATAATACTTTATAATAAATATATTAATATATAAATTAAAATTGATTTTTTATTAAAAAATATAAATAATTATTAAAAATTATTAAATCAAAGTTAAATATAATAAATAACTTTTTTATAAATTAAATTAATTAGATTATCTAATTATATAATTATTTATTATTAAGATATTATTATTATTATTAATTTTCACAGATTTTATTTTATATTATTAAAATTTTTATTAAAAAACTTTAAAAATTATAAAAATATTAAAAAATTATTAAAATAATAAAAATATTAATAAAAAGAAGTTAATATTTAATATAATATATTTCTATAATTTAAATAAAACTATTTATATTTTTATATTACTTTTATATTATTATTATTATTAGTTTTAATAATTCTAGTTATTAAATTTATTAAGTTTATTAAATTAAATTTAAATTATTAATTTAGTTAATATTTAATAATATTAGTAATATTAATAATTTAAAAGATATTTTTTAAATTTAGAAAAACTTTTAAAATATTAATATATTTATTATAAAATATTATATTAATACTTATTAATATAAAAATATTATTAACTTTAAATAATAATAATTAGAATATTATCTTTATTATTTTCTTTTTAATTATATTTAATACTTTAATAATTATTAATAATATTATAAATATTATTATATTATTAACTTTATTTATAACCTTTTGATTTAACTCTAATATCAATTTATTTAATCTCTTTAATATTATAAACTTGAATTTCTTTATTAAACTTATTATAAATATTATAATTAATTTTAATAATATTTTATTTTACTTTTTTAAATATATTAATCTATTTTTAATAAAACAAATTAATAAAAATTCGAAAATTATTATTAACTAATTAATTAATTTAGAACTTATCTAAATATTTATTTATAAAATTCTAAATCTTTTAATTAAAATTAATACTTTAATTTTTTCTTAGAAATAATAAAATAAAATACTTGATTTTATTAAAGTATTTAGAAACTATATTATATTAAGAAAAGTTAGAAAAGTTACTAATTAATTAGCTTTTTAATTTAATACTTTTAAATATATAACTTAGAAAATAGAAGTTTAAATTAAAGTTTTAAAACTATAAAAACAACTTTTAATAACTTTTTTAATAACTTTTTTAATAACTTTAATATTTTTAATAATTTTAATATTAAAAATTATTAAAATTATTTAAAATTCAATTTAGACTTTATTTACTAATATTATTATATTAAATAATTTAAAGTTAAATAATTAAACTATAATTTAAATTAAATTTAAAGTAATTAAACTTAAATTTAAACTTTTAAACTAATTTATTTTAATATATAATATTATATTATAATATAATATCTTTTTAGCTTTTATAATTTATAATATTATTAATAAAGTTTTTAAAATTAAAGAAGTTAAAAAACTAATTATATTAATTATTATTAATACTTTTAATAAGAAGAATTTAATATTAATAATAATCTCTCTTTATATAATTAACTTTTTAATTAAAAAGATTAATATTTAAAAAAACTTTTTTAATTTTAAAAGTATTTAAAAAAATAAATTATAGTTTAAAATAATATTATATAAAATTCTTATTATTAACTTTAATATTTTAAAAAGTATAGATCTAATATTAAAAGAAATTAAAATTTTTAATAGTTTTTTAAATTTTAAATTAATTAAAACTTTTTATTAATTATTTTTTAAAGTTAATTAAATTATTAAAAAAACTAATTTAATAATAATCTCTTTTAAAACTATTAAGAAAGTTAAAAAATATATAAAAAACTAGATTTATATTATAAAAATCTTAGTTAAAATTAAAAAACTATTAAATATAATAAAGTTAATTTAATATATTTATTATTAAGATTTTAAATATATAATTTAATTTTATTAATATTAAACTAAATATAATTTATATTTAAAACTTTATTTAACTTTATAATATATTTATAATATTTATAATATTTATAAAAAGTTTTATTTATATTTAATTTTAAAGTATATTAATTACTTTTAAATTTATATTAATAACTTGAAATTATATAAAGTATATAAAGTAATAAAAAAGATTACTTTTAATTTATAAATAATTAAAATATTTAAGTATTATAAATAAATTTTAATAAAAGTTTATTAAAGATTAAATTAACTTTTAAATTAATTATTAAATTAAAAATCAACTTATTAATAATTTAAAAACTTTAAATTATAATTAAGAATTAAAACTAATTAAATAGTTAATTTATAATTTATATTAACTTTAATTAGTTTTTAATATTATATTAAAACTTTAAACTTTAAACTTTAATATATATTTTAAAAGTTCTTATTAATAATATTATACTAATATTTTTTTTTAATTTATTTTTATAACTTATATAAGTCTAAAACTATAGTAAGTTGATTAATAGATATATTACTAATAGCTAAGTATATATAAGTTTAAATATATATAATACTATATATAGTAAAGAGATATTAAAAGTCTAATTCTAATTTTAAAGAAATAATAGTTAAAAGCTTTTAAAATATCTTGAATATTAATAAAAAGAATTAAGTTTAAATTAGTTTAAATATTGAATATTAGTGATATTAATGTTAATATTTAGTATTAAGTTAATATTAGACTTAATAGTAATAATTTATAAAATTTTCTAATTTATTAAATATTAACTAACTAGATTAAATAATACTTTTATATATAAATATTAGTTTTTTAGATAAATTCTAAATTAACTTTAATTCTAGATTTTATATTAAATAATAAAGGTAAATTAAAATAATATATATTAAGTTTATCTTTTAACTTTAAATAAGTATTAACTAATAATTAATAACTAAATAAAAGATATTCTAGTATCTTCTTTTTATTATATTTATATTTATTATTATTAACTAGGTTTAATTAATATAGATAAATTTTAATATAGTTATAACTAAATTTTAATTAATAAAATATATTAGTAGTAGTTTATTTAATATTAAAGAGAATCGAGATTTTATTTTAGAAAACTAATTTATAAATTAAAATATAATTAGCTTTTAATTCTTTAACTAATTTTAATTTAATTATTTTTTCCAAAGTTATTTTCTATTTTTAGACTTTAATAGTTTTAATCTAGATATTTAAATAAATAAAGTTAATCTTATAAATATTTAGTTTTAAATTAATAGTTTCTTTTATTAATTTATTAACTAATTTATTCTCTTCAACTTTATAATACTTAGAAACTTAAGCTAATTTAATATTAATATCTTTATTAACTATTTAGCTATTAATATTAAATACTTTTATTAACTATTTTTAATTAAGATTATTATTTAGTGATTTTAGTTATAATAATCTAATTTAATTATTATTATAAACTATATATTCTTAATCTAGTTAAGTTAATTAGTTAGTTAATTCGATTATCTAAATAACTCTTTTTAACTCTTTATTATAGACTAGTTAATTTAAGTTAATATTTTATTTATATATTTAAGTTAACTTTTAATTTAAATTTAAGAATATTAATTTAACTTTAATTCTAATTCTAACTTAAAGTTATAATTTATTAGTATAAAAGATATATTAATTAGATATTAGTATTAATATTAATTCTTTATAATTCTTAACTTCTTCTTTTTTCGAAAAGTAATTAATTTAAACTGAAAATAAACTAGTAATTTAAAGTAAGAATTTAAAAAACTATAACTTTTTTAAATTATTTAAATTGATTAGTAAGTATATTAATTATTTAATTTAATTGATTTATATTAGCTTAGTAATTAGCTTTAATATTAATTTTAATCTTTATTTCTAGCTAGTTTTTAAAAGGTAAATAAAGTTAGAACTAAGTTCTAACTTTTAATAACTTTTTTAATAATCTTTATAATAATCTTTCTAATAACTTTATAACTTCTAATAATCTTTTAAATACTTTTTCTAAAATAGTTTGTAAATTAAATAGTTTTTCGAGAGTTTAAATAATTAGAAAGTATATTAATAATTAATATTAATAAAATAGATATTAGAAGGTATTAATATAGTCTTTATATTTATAACTAAGTTTAAACTAGTTTTAAAAACTTTTAAGATTTTATAAAAAGTTAAGTTTTAAAATAGTTGAAATTAAAC
The DNA here is from genome assembly GCA_026225955.1 of Clarireedia paspali. Taxonomy (NCBI): domain Eukaryota; kingdom Fungi; phylum Ascomycota; class Leotiomycetes; order Helotiales; family Rutstroemiaceae; genus Clarireedia; species Clarireedia paspali. The sequence continues at coordinate 13,960 of JANGZZ010000288.1, read as the reverse complement.
TTTAAAATTAGTTTACTCTTTATATTAAATTAAAGACTTGTAATCTAAGATACTAGTAATATAAATAATATATAATTAGTATATAATAAAAGGGAATAAACTAGTTTAAATATTAGCTAGTTAATTAACTTGAAGTAATACGATTTTAATTTAATTAACTTGGATTCTAATATACTTTTTAAATTTAAAGATATTATTAAACTAAATCTTTAACTATTTTATTAACTTAGAAAAGTATATAACTTATTAATTTAATAATTTAACTAAGTAGTTTATTAAGTTATTAGAAAAGAAATAAATTAACTTAATTTTATTAAGATCGAAATTAATATTATTTATTATTTTAAAAGAATATAATTTATTAATTTCTCTTTTTAAAATTTAGTAATTCTTTTTGAAACTAGTTAAACTAGTTATTAATATAATATTGTTTATATAAAACTAGATTAAATAACTAATAATTAAAAAGAGATCTCGAATATAAATCAAAAATAAAATTAAATTAATTAAGTTACTTTGAAAGATACTAATATTAATAGATTGAAAAGGTTTAATTTAGTTATTAAAAGTTAGTTAAAATTATCAAGTTTCTAGAAAGTAATTAATCTAATTAATTAAATTAAATAATAGTTTAAACTCTTTTAAAATTATTAGTAACTAGTTTTTAAATATATAATTGAAAGCTTCTTTAATATTAAAGAATAAGACTAATATTTTAAAATTAACTATATAATCTTATTCGATTTTAATTATTAATAATAACTTGATATTAATTATAGACTTTTTAAATCGATTTCCAATTTAAAAGTTATATAAAAAGTTAGTAGTTTTAATTAAATAACTTAATCTTTTTATTAATATCTTCTTATTAATCTTTTTAAAGTAGTTAAATAGTAAGATAACTTTATAAACTTTTAAAATTAAATAATTAAACTTTTTTAGCTTTTTAAATATTATACTAATTATTTATTATTAGTAAGTAAAATAATAATTAAAATTAAATAGTAGATTATAAACTTTATAAAATAAATTAGAAATAGTTAAATAAACTTTATTAATAATTTCCTAATTAATTCTATTAAGTCCTAGTATTTTCTCTTTAATTTTAATTAAATAAGCTTTTTTAAACTTACTAGTTATTAGTTCTAACTAAAAGTCAATTTTATAAGTATTCTAAAAAGAGTTAATTGATATTAAAAGTTAAAAGAATAAAATAGACTTTAAAATATTTACTTTTCTTTCAAAAGTTAATTAGTTGAAAATTGAAAGTAATATCTAGCTTTAATAATTTTTAATATAGTTAAATACTTTGAAAATAGCTTTAAAGTCTTTAGTTTCTAAGAAAGTATTCTAATAACTTTATTTAGTATATTTAATAACTAAGAAGTACTAGTTCTAAATTAAGAAATAGATTTCTTAATTTTAATTTCTTTAAACTTTTAATATCGATTTTCAAAGAGTTTTAAGTTTAGAGATCTATTAAAGTTTAGTTTATAGTTTCGATTTAATTTTCAAAATTACTATATTTAATATTAGTTTAATTAGTTATATTAGCTTGAAGCTAATAACTTTTAAAAACTTAGTTATTAATATTTTAAAAAATAATCTAGTTCTAATTAATTTAAAAGATTCTTAATTAAGAATTAAGTTTTTATTAATTAAATTAACTAGATTAACTTTAAATAAATCTTAATTAACTTTCTTAGTATTATAAAATTGAAAGAGGTTTAAATAGTTTTAATTTAAATTTAGATTTTTAATTATAAAAAAGATTAGTAAATAATCTAAATTTAAATTATCTAATATTTATTAATTATTAATATATCTTATTACTTTTAAAGTAATAAAAGTAAAGTTTAAAACTAAAAAGTTAGTTTTATAAAAAAAAGTTTTAGTTTTTAGATTATTAAATAACTTTAGATTATTATCTTTAATCTAGTTAACTAATTAGACCTTTTTTTAAATATTAAGTAATTCTAAATTCTATTAAAGATAATAAATATTAAAATTATTTAAAATAAATAAATTAGTTATAATAGTTTTTAAAAATAAATTTTTTTTAATTATTTTTTTTAAATTACTTTTAATTTAATTAATCTTATTATAAATATTAATTATTTTAAATATATTAATTTCTAAATTTAATTATATTATTAATAAGTTTAAATCTAAGTTATTAAATATTAATATAATATTAATAATAAGAACTTTTAAAATATATATTAAAGTTTAAAGTTTAAAATTCTAATATAATATTAAAAGTTAATTAAAGTTAATATAAATTATAAATTAACTATTTAATTAGTTTTAATTTTTAATTATAATCTAAAGTTCTTAGATTATTAATAAATCGATTTTTAATTTAATAGTTAATTTAAAAGTTAATTTAATTTCTAATAAACTTTTATTAAGATTTATTTATAATATCTAGATATTTTAACTATTTATAAATTAAAAGTAACTCTTTTTATTACTTTATATACTTTATATAATTTTAAGTTATTAATATAAAATTAAAAGTAGTTAATATATTTTAAAACTAAATATAAATAAAGTTTCTTATAAATATTATAAATATTATAAATATATTAAAAAGTTAAATAAAGTTCTAAATATAAATTATATTTAGTTTAATAATAATAAAACTAAATTATATATTTAAAATTTTAATAATAAATATATTAAATTAACTTTATTATATTTAATAGTTTTTTAATTTTAACTAAGATTTTTATAATATAAATCTAGTTTTTTATATATTTTTTAACTTTCTTAATAGTTTTAAAAGAGATTATTATTAAATTAGTTTTTTTAATAATTTAATTAACTTTAAAAAATAATTAATAAAAAGTTTTAATTAATTTAAAATTTAAAAAACTATTAAAAATTTTAATTTCTTTTAATATTAGATCTATACTTTTTAAAATATTAAAGTTAATAATAAGAATTTTATATAATATTATTTTAAACTATAATTTATTCTTTTAAATATTTTTAAAGTTAAAAAGGTTTTTCTAAATATTAACCTTCTTAATTAAAAAGTTAATTATATAAAGAAGAGTTATAATTAATATTAAGTTCTTTTTATTAAATATACTAATAATAATTAAAACAATTAGTTTTTTAATTCTTTTAGCTTTAAAAGCTTTATTGATAATATTATAAATAGTTAAAATCGAGAAAGTATTATAATATAATATAATATTATATATTAAAATAAATTAGTTTAAAAATTTAACTTTAGATTTAGTTACTTTGAATTTAGTTTAAATTATAATCTAGTTACTTGACTTTAAATCACTTGATATAGTGATATTAATAAAGAAAGTTTAAACTAGATTTTAAGTAATTTTAATAATTTTTAATATTAAAGTTATTAAAAATACTAAAATTACTAGAAGGATTACTAAGAGAATTATTAAAAGTTGTTTTTATAGTTTTAAAGCTTTAACTTAGTTTTCTATCTTCTAAATTATATATTTAAAGTTATTAAATTAAGAAGCTAATTAGTTAGTAACTTTTTTAACTTTTCCTAATATAATATAGTTTCTAAATACTTTGATAAAGTCTAATATTTTACTTTATTATTTTTAAAAAGAAATTAAAAAGTTAACTTTAATTAAAAAGTCTAAAGTTTTAAAGATAAGTAGTTAAGTAAATTCTAAATTAACTAATTAACTAGTAATAATTTTTAGATTTTTATTAATTTGTTCTATTAAGAATAAATTAGTATATTTAAAAAGATAAAGTAAAATACTATTAAAGCTAATTATAATATTTATAATAAGTTTAATAAAGGGGTCTAAGTTTATAATATTAAAGAGGTTAAATAAATTGATATTAAAGTTAAATCAAAGAGTTGTAAATAAAGTTAATAATATAATAATATTTATAATATTATTAATAATATTAATAACTAGAGAAGATAATTTAATAACTATTAGAGTATTAAAGATAATTAAAAAGAAGGTTATAAAAATAATATTCTAATTATTATTTTTTTTTTTTATATATTTATTTTAATAACCTATATAAGTTTGAGATTATAATAAATTAACTAGTAATTATATTATTAGTAACTAAATATATATAAGTCTAAATATATATAATACTATATATAATAAAAAGATATTAAAGAACTAACTTTAGTTTTAATAAAATAATAATTAAAATAATCTTAAAATACCTTGAATATTAATAAAAAGAATTAAGTTTAAACTAGTTTAAATATTAAATATTAGTGATATTAATATTAATATCTAGTATTAAGTTAGTATTAGATTTAATAGTGATAATTTATAAGATTTTCTAATTTAATTTAAATCAATTAACTAAATTAAGTAATATCTTTATATATAAATACTAGTTTCTTAGATAAATTCTAAGCTAGTTTTAATTCTAAGTTTAATATTAAGTAAAAAAGGTAAACTAAAGTAATATATATTAAACTTATCTTTTAGTTTCTAATAAATATTAGCAAGTAATTAATAATTAAAAAGAAAGTATTTTAGTATTTTCTTTTTATTATATTTATATTTATTATTATTAATTAAGTCTAATTAGTATATATAAGTTTTAATATAGTTATAGTCTAATTTCAACTAGTAAAACGCGCTAGCAATAATCTACTTAGTATTAAAGAGAATTGAGATTTTACTTTAAAAAACTAATTTATAAGTTAAAATATAATTAATTTTAGATTCTTTAATTAGTCTTAATTTAGTTGTTTTTTTTAAAGCTAATTCCTATTTCTCAATCTTAATAGCCTTGATATAAATATTTAAATAAACGAAGTTAGTTATATAAATATCTAGTTTTAAATTAATAGTTTCTTTTACTAATTTATTAACTAATTCGTTTTTTTCAACTTTATAATATTTAAAGATTTAAACTAATTTGATATTAGTATCTTTATTAACTATTTGGTTATTAGCTTTAAGTATTTTTATTAACTATTCTTAATTAGAGTTATTATTTAATAATTTTAAATATTATAATTTTATTTGATTATTATTATAAACTATATATTTTTAATTAGATTAAGTTAGTTAGTTTATTAATTCGATTATTTAAATAACTTTTTTTAACTCCTTATTATAAACTAGTTAATTTAAACTAATATTTTATTTATATACTTAGATTAACTCTTAATTTAAATTTAAAAATATTAATTTAACTTTAATTTCTATTCTAATTTATAATTAAGATTTATTAATATAGAAGGTATATTAATTAGATATTAATATTAATATTAGCCTTTTATAATTAATAATCTTATCTTTCTTCAAAGAGTAATTAATTTAGATTGAAAATAAATTAATTATTTAAAGTAGGAATTTAAAGAGTTATAGTTTTTCTAAATTTTTTAAGTTAACTAATAAATATATTGATTATTTAATCTAGTTAATTTATATTAGCTTAGTAACTAACTTTGGTACTAACTTCAATCCTTACTTTCAACTAACTTTAGAAAGGTAAATAAAGTTAAAACTAAGTTCTAACTTTTAATAACTCTTTTAATAACTCTTTTAATAACTTTATATCTTTTAGTAACTTTTCTAGAGTAATTAATAAATCAAATAGTTTTTCGAGAGTTTAAATAATTAAAAAGTGTATTAGTAATTAATACTAGTAAATCGGATTTTAAAAAGTATTAATATAGCTTCTATATTTATAACTAATATTAAACTAATTTTAAAAATCTCTAGGATTTTATAAAGAGTTAAATTTTGAAATAGTTAAAATTAGACTTTAAAATTAGTTTACTCTTTATACTAAATTAAGGATTTATAATCTAAGATACTAGTAATATAAATAATATATAACTAGTATATAATAAAGAGAGATAAGCTAGTTTAAATATTAACTAGTTAATTAACTCGAAGTAATATTATTTTAATTTAATTAACTTGAATTCTAATATAACTTTTAAATTTAAAAGTATTATTAAACTAAATTTCTAATTATCTTATTAGTTTAGAAGAGTATATAATTTATTAATTTAGTAATTTAACTAAGTAGCTTTCTAAGTTATTAGAAAAGAAATAGATTAACTTAGTTTTCTTAAAATTAAAATTAATACTATTAGTTATTTTAAAGCAATATAACTTATTAACTTCTCTTTTTAAAGTTTGATAATTTTTTTTAAGATTAATTAAACTAGTTATTAATATAATATCGTTTATATAAAACTAGATTAAATAATTAATAATTAGAAAAAGATCTTGAATATAAATCAAGAATAAAATTAAACTAATTAAATTACTTTAGAGGATATTAGTATTAATAGATTGAAAGAGTTTAATTTAGTTATTAAAAGCTAGTTAGAGTTATTAAGATTCTAGAAAGTAACTAATCTAGTTAATTAAACTAAATAGTAATTTAAACTCTTTTAAAATTATTAGTAACTAGTTTTTAAATATATAATCGAAGGCCCTTTTAATATTAAAAAATAAAACTAATATTTTAAGATTAGTTATATAATCTTATTTAATTTTAATTACTAATAATAACTTAATATTAATTATAAATTTTTTAAATTAACTTCTAATTTAAAAGCTATATAGAAGATTAATAATCTTAATTAAATAATCTAATCTCTTTATTAGTATTTTTTTATTAATTTTCTTAAGATAGTTTAATAATAATATAATCTTATAAACTTTCGAAATTAAATAATCAAGCTTTTTTAACTTTTTAAATATTATATTAGTTACTTATTATTAATAAGTAAAGTAATAATTAAAATTGAAGAGTAGATTATAAACCTTATAAAATAGGTTAGAGATAATTAAATAAACTTTATTAATAATTTCCTAGTTAATTCTATTAAACTTTAATATTTTCTTTTTAATTTTAATCGAATAAGCTCTTTTAAATTTACTAGTTACTAATTCTAGTTATAAATCAACTTTATAAATATTCTAAAAGAGATTAATTAATATTAAAGGCTAAAGAAATAAAATAGATTTTAAAGTATTTACTTTTCTTTTGAAAGTTGATTAGTTAGAAATTAAAAGTAATATTTAACTTTAGTAACTTTTTATATAATTGAATATTTTGAAAATAGTTTTCGAGTTTTTAGTTTTTAAGAAAATATTTTAATAACTTTATTTAATATATTTAATAGCTAAAAAGTATTAATTCTAAATTAAAAAATAGTTTTAACTTTAATTATCTTTTCTTTAAACTTTTAATATTGATTTTCAAAGAGTTTTAAATTTAAAAGTTTATTAAAGTTTAACTTGTAGTTTTAACTTGATTTTCAAAATTATTATATTTGATACTAGTTTAATTAATTATACTAGCTTAATATTAATAACTTCTAAAAACTTAATTATTAATACTTTGAAAGTTAAACTAGTTCTAATTAATTTAAAAGATTCTTAATTAAAAATTAAACTTTTATTAATTAAGTTAATTAGATTAACTTTAAATAAATTTTAATTTATCTTCTTAATATTAAAATATTAAAAGGGATTTAAATAGCTTTAATTTAAACTTAGATTTTTAATTATAAAAAAGATTAGTAAATAATTTAAATTTAAATTATCTAGTATTTACTAATTATTAATATACTTTATTATCTTTAAAGTAGTAAAAGTAAAGTTTAAAATTAAAAAGTTAGTTTTATAAAAGAAAGTTTTAGTTTTTAGATTATTAAATAATTCTAAGTTATTATCTTTAATTTAATTAACTAATCAAACTCTTTTTTAAATATTAAGTGATTTTAGATTCTACTAAAAGTAATAAGTATTAAAATTATCTAAAATAAACGAATTAATTATAATAACTTTTAGAAATAAGTTTTTTTCGATTATTTTTTTTAAATTACTTTTAATTTAATTAGTCTTATTATAAATATTAACTATTTTAAATATATTAATTTCTAAACTTAGTTATATTATTAATAAGTTTGAATCCGAGTTATTTAGTATTAGTATAATACTAATAGTAAAAACTTTTAAAATATATATTAAAGTTTAAAGTTTGAAGTTCTAATATAATACTAGAAGCTAATTAAAGTTAGTATAAATTATAGATTAACTATTTAACTAGTTTTAATCTTTAATTATAATCTAGGGTTCTTAGATTATTAATAAGTTAATTTTTAATTTAATAACTAATTCGAGAGTTAATTTAATTTTTAGTGAACTTTTATTAAGATTTATTTATAATACTTGAATATCTTAATTATTTATAAGTTAAAAGTAACTCTTTTTATTATTTTATATATTTTATACGATTTTAAGTTATTAATATAAGATTGAGAGTAGTTAATATACTTTAAAGTTAAATATAAATAAAGTTTCTTATAAATATTATAGATATTATAAATATATTAGAAAGTTAGATATAGTTTTGAATATAAATTATATTTAGCTTGTTAATAATAAAACTAAGTTATATACTTGAACTTTTAATAATAAATATATTAAATTGATTTTATTATATTTAATAGCTTTTTTATTTTAACTAAGATTTTAATAATATATACTTAGTTCTTTATATATCTTTTAACTTCTTTAATAGTTTTAAAAGAGATTATTATTGAATTAGCTCTTTTAACTATTTAGTTAACTTCGGAAAAAAGCTAATAAAAGGTTCTAATTAATTTAAAGTTTAAAAAACTATTAAAGATTTTAATCTCTTTTAATATTAGTTCTATATCTTTTAAAGTATTAAAGTTAATTATAAAGATCTTATATAATACTACTTTAAATTATAATTTATCTTTTTAGATATTCTTAAAATTAAGAAAGTTTTTCTAAATATTAATTTTTTTAATTAAAAAGTTAGTTATATAAAGAGAGATTATAATTAATATTAAATTCTTCTTATTAGAAATACTAGTAATAATTGAAATAATTAGTTTTTTAACTTTTTTAGCTTTAAATATCTTATTAATAATATTATAAGTAGTTAAAACTAAGAAAGTATTATAATATAATATAGTATTATATATTAGAATAAATTAATTTAAAAGTTTAGCTTTTAATTTAATTACTTTAAATTTAGTTTAAATTATAATTTAGTTACTTAACTTTAAGTTATCTAATATAGTGATATTAATAAAGAAAGTTTAAACTAGATTTTAAATAATTTTAATGATTTTTAATATTAAAGTTATTAAAAGTATTAAATTTATTAGAAGAGTTATTAAAGGGTTTATTAAAGATTGTTTTTATAATTTTAAAGCTTTAATTTAGTTTTCTATCTTCTAAGTTATATATTCAAAGTTATTAAATTGAGAAGTTAATTAATTAATAACTTTTTTAACTTTTCTTGATATAATATAGTCTCTAAATATTTTAATAAAGTCTAGTATTTTACTTTATTATTCTTAAGAAGAAGTTAAAATATTAATTTTAATTAAAAGATCTAGAGTTTCAAAGATAAGTAATTAAATAGATTCTAAGTTAGTTAATTAATTAGTAGTGATTTTCGGATTTTTATTAATCTATTCTACTAAGAATAGATTAATATATTTAAATAGATAAAGTAAGATACTATTAAAGTTAATTATAATATTTATAATAAATCTAGTTAAAGGGTTCAAGTTTATAATATCGAAAAGATTAGATAAATTAATATTAAAGTTGAATTGAAGAGTTATAAATAAAGTTAATAATATAGTAATATCTATAATATTATTAATAGTATTAATAACTAAGGAAGATAACCTGATAACTATAAAGGTATTAGAAGTAGTTAGAAAGAAGGTTTTTTTTTTTTTTTTTTTTTTTTTTTAATAATCTATATAAATTTAAAATTATAGTAAATTAACTAATAGATATATTATTAGTAGTTAAGTATATATAGATTTAAATATATATAATACTATATATAATAAAGAGATATTAAAAGTTTAGCTCTATTTTTAAAGAAATAATAATTAAAATAATCTTAAAATACTTTGAATATTAATGAAAAGAATTAAATTTAAACTAATTTAAATATTAAATATTAATAATATTAATATTAATACTTGGTATTAGGTTAGTTTGAGACTTAATAATAATAATTTATAAATAAGTTTAATTTATTAAATATTAGTTAACTAGATTAGATAATATCTTTATATATAAATACTAATTTCTTAAATAAATTCTAAATTAGCTTTAATTCTAAATTTTATATTAAGTAATAAAGATAAGTTAAAGTAATATATATTAAGTCTATCTTTTAGTTTCAAGCGAGCGCTAGTTAATATCTAGTAACTAAATAAAAAGTATTCTAATATCTTCTTTTTATTATATTTATATTTATTATTATTAACTAGATTTAATTAATATAAATAGGTTTTAATATAGTTATAGCTTAGTTTTAATTAGTAAAATATATTAATAGTAGTTTGCTTAATATTAAAAGGGATTAAGATTTTACTTTAAGAAGCTAATTTATAAATTAAAGTATAATTAGTTTTAAGTTCTTTAGTTTATTTTAATTTAGTTGTTTTAATTACTTTTTTTAAAGTTAGTTTCTATTTCTAGATTTTAATAGCTTTAATAAATATATTTAAATAAATAAAACTAGTCTTATAAATATCTAGTTTTAGATTAATAGCTTCTTTTACTAATTTATTAACTAATTTATTCTTTTCGATTTTATAATATTTAGAGATTTAAATTAATTTAATACTAATATCTTTATTAACTATTTAGTTATTAACTTCGAATACTCTTATTAACTATTTTTAACTAGAGTTATTATTTAGTAATTTTAAATATTATAACTCTATTTAGTTATTATTATAAATTATATATTTTTAGTTTAACTAAGTAAACTAGTTAATTAATTTAATTACTTAAATAACCCCTTTTAACTCTCTATTATATATTAGCTAGTTTAAACTAATATTCTATTTATATACTCGAATTATCTTTTAATTTAAGTTTAAAAGAGCTAGTTTAACCTTTATTTTAATTCTACTTTATAATTATAATCTATTAGTATAAAAGGTATATTAATTAAATATTAATATTAATACTAACTCTTTATAATTATTAGTTTTATTCTTTTTCAAAAAGTAATTAATTTAGATTAAAAATAAACTAGTTATTTAAAATAGGAATTTAAAGAGCTATAGCTTTTCCAAACTATTTAAATTAACTAGTAAATATATTAATTGTTTAATCTAGTTAATTTATATTATCTTAATAGTTAGTTTTGATATTAGCTTCGATCTCTACTTCTAGCTAGTCTTTAGAAGATAAATAGAATTAGAACTATATTCTAACTTTTAATAATTCTCTTAGTAACCCTTTTAATAACTTTATAACTTTTAATAACTTTCTAAATACTATTCTCAAAGTAACTTATAAATTAGATAGTTTTTCAAGAGTTTAAATAACTAAAAAGTATATTAGTAATTAATATTAATAAGTTAGATATTAAAGAGTATTAAAGTAGTTTTAGTATTTATAATTAAATTTAAGTTAGTTTTGAAAACCTTTAAGATTTTATAAAGAACTAGATTCTAAAGTAATTAAAGTTAAACTTTAAAATTAGTTTATTCTTTATATTAAATTAAGAACTTATAATCTAAGATACTAATAATATAAGTAATATATAGCTAGTATATTATAAAGGGGAATAAACTAGTTTAAATACTAGTTAGTTAGTTAACTCGAATTAATATTATTTTAACTTAATTAACTCGAATTCTAATATAATTTTTAAATTTAAAAGTATTATTAAACTAAATTTCTAATTATTTTATTAACTTAGAAAAGTATATAACTTATTAATTTAATAATTTAACTAAGTAGTTTACTAAGTTATTAAAAAAGAAATAAATTAGTTTAGTTTTCTTAAAGTTAAAATCGATCTTATTTATTATTTTAAGGGAATATAACTTATTAGCTTCTTTTTCTAAGATTTAATAATTCTTTTTAAAACTAATTAAACTAATAACTAGTATAATATTATTTATATAAAACTAAACTAAGTAGTTAATAATTAGAAAAAGATCTTAAATATAAATTAAAAATAAAATCGAACTAATTAAATTACTTTAAAAGATATTAGTATTAATAAGTTAAAAGAGTTTAATTTAGTTATTAAAAACTAATCGAAGTTACTAAGATTCTAGAAAGTAATTAACTTAGTTAATTAAATTAAATAATAGTTTAAACTCTTTTAAAATTACTAGTAACTAATTTTTAGATATATAATTGAAGGCTCTTTTGATATTTAGAAATAAGATCGATATTTTAAAATTAGTTATATAATCTTATTTGATTTTAATTATTAATAATAACTTAGTATTAATTATAAACTTTTTAAATCAACTTCCAATTTAAAAGCTATATAGTAAATTAATAGTCTCGACTAAATAACCTAATCTCTTAATTAATATCCTCTTATTAACCTTCTTAAAGTAGTTAAATAATAAGATAACTTTATAAGTTTTTAAAACTAAATAATCAAGCTTTTTTAACTTTTTAAATATTATATTAGTTGCTTGTTACTAGTAAGTAGAGTAGTAACTAAAATTAAAAAGTAGATTATAAACTTTATAAAATAAATCAGAAATAGTTAAATAAACTTTATTAATAATTTTCTAACTAATTCTATTTAGTTTAAAGATTTTCTTTTTAATTTTAGTTAAATAAACTTTTTCAAGTTTACTAATTACTAGTTCTAGTTAAAGGTCAACTTTATAAATATCTTAAGAAGAGCTAATTGATATTAAAGGTTAGAAAAATAGAGTTAATTTTAATATATTTACTTTTTCTTTAAAAGTTGATTAATTAGAAATCGAAGGTAATATCTAGCTTTAATAGCTTTTAATATAATTAAATACTTTGAAAATAGCTTTCAAGTCTTTAGTCTTTAAGAAGATATTTTAATAACTCTATTTAATATATTTAATAATCAAAAAGTATTAATTTCAAATTAAAAAGTAGTTTTAATTTTAATTATCTTTTCTTTAAACTCTTAATATCACTTTTCGAAAGTTTTTAAATTTAAGAGTTTATTAGAATTTAGTTTATAGCTTTAGTTTGATTTTTAGAATTACTATATTTAATATTAACCTAATTAGTTATATTAATTTAAAACTAATAACTTTTAAAAACTTAGTTATTAATATTTTAAAAGTTAGTTTAATTTTAGTTAGTTTAAAAGGTTATTAATTAAAAACTAGACTCTTATTAATTAAATCGACTAGATTAACTTTAAATAAATTTTAATTAGTTTTTTTAATATTAAAAAGTTAAAGAGGATTTAAATAACTTTAATTTAAATTTAGATTTTTAATTATAAAAAAGATTAGTAAATAATCTAAATCTAGATTATTTAGTATTTACTAGTTATTAATATACTTTACTATCTTTGAAATAATAAAAGTAAAATCTAAAACTGAAAAGTTAACTTTATAAAAGAAAGTTTTAATCTTTAGATTATTAAATAACTCTAAATTATTATTCTCTATTTAGCTAACTAATTAAGTCTCTTTTTAAATATTAAATAACTCTAAGTTCTATTAAAAGTAATAAGTATTAAAATCACTTAAAATAAATAAATTAATTATAATATTTTTTAGAAATAAACTTCTTTCGATTATTTTTTTTAAATCGTCTTTAATTTAACTAGTCTTATTATAGATATTAACTATTTCAAATATATTAATATTTTCACCTAGTTATATTACTAATAAGTTCAAATTTAAATTATTAAATATTAATATAATATTAGTAGTTAAAACTTTTAAAGTATATATTAAAGTTCAAAGTTTAAAGTTTTAATATAATACTAAGAGTTAATTAAAGTTAATATAGATTATAAATCGATTATTTAGTTAGTTTTAATTATCAATTATAATCTAAAATTTCTAGACTATTAATAAATCAATTTTTAATTTAATAACTAGTTTAAAAACTAATTTAGTTTCTAGTAAGTTTTTATTAAAATTTATTTATAATATCTAGATATTCTAGTTATTTATAAATTAAAA